>DWIE01001501.1:0-10673 GCA_018248235.1 Choaspes benjaminii
AGGAAGTGCAAATGATGTGCAATTGCGCCAACTTTCATTACAATTTATGCGTAGGTTCAAGTAGCTACACGAATGGATTGATATACCAATAGTAAAATGTTATACTGTTTATTAAAGTACGCACTTATCGATAAATCAAAACATCGTACAGTATGGAATAACTTGTAATCTACATATCGATATATACTGCCTATATATCGAAGAATCCCAGACTAACTGAGATATCAACGCACAGCCCAAACTACAAGGACCGTGAAAATTTGAATATCGGTTCCTGTTACACGGTAAGCCAGCACTAAGGAAGGTTTTTTGGAAATTCAAATCAGAAACGTGGTGAAAAAGTCAATGAAAGTTTGTATGACGAAAGCGAAGCCGTTGGAAATGCGCGCGCAGGTTATAAAAATAAATGTATAAAAACGATTTAACGTGTCCCCATTTCAAATCAGATACATTTAAAACAAAATTAGTTTCGAAATGATTTAATAGAACTATATAGAACGACAAAGAAATCATTACATCACGTAATGTTGAGTGGACAATAAACATTTACAAATGTAAAGAGTAAGAGCTGAAACGTTTATTCAACAATGTACTGTGCCCATAATGTGGAACCCAGAGGTGAGAGTTCACGGCGATCTGCGTACAGTTATGATGGACGATTGGTGCGAAAAGATAAATCAGCTGCTCGTTTCCCTTGTAGTTGAAACTTATAAGTCTTCCTGTCAAGAGGACATCTCCAAAATAGCCATTCGCGAAAATGCTTGACGATGTTTGAATATAACCTAAGGCACTATCTTCGAGAATTAAATCTTGGGAATATTAGTCATGGTAAATATGTTTAAAGTACATTATGACAACCTACTTGGCACAAACGGTGATGAGCAGGTCGCGGGTTCGATTCCCGCTGCGAAACAAATTTTAGAAATAATTGGGTTGTGGAACTTTCATATTCGACTGGGTCGGTGCCACGGTACACCTATTTGTGCCGTGAAACAGTAGTGTTCGCACTACTTGTTTTCAGTGTAAGGGCGTGACAGGTAGCCTATGTAGAACATAGAAGAGTAGCACCGCATTTGTGATTATAGATATAATGGGCTGCAGTGGCTACTTACCAGTACTAAGTGGACTATAAGCCCGTGTGCTACTTCATAACTTAAACAATATTAAAGAGATGTTTCAGAGATAGCGATGTTCTTTTCTGATGTTCTTTCTGATGTTCTTTTTTTATTTATCTATGGTAATTAGAGTATCAAACGAGCATGCAATTCACCTGATGTTGAGTGACAACTGCAGCCCACGACAACCATAACAGCCTGTAAACAGATCCATCGTTCTGTTCAAAGTTGGTTACAAGTGCGTTGCTACTCTTGAGGCCTAAGTTGGTCGTCTCATTTATCCTGTGCGTGCCGGCTGCCAAACCTTTCAAGCTGAAGCACAACTCGCAAGAGCTATTTCACAACAGAAATAGGTGTGGTAGTGGTACTTACCCGGGCGAACCTGGACAGATTCTACCACCGATGAACGGATAACAAATATTAACGGTTAAAACTACAAAACGAAACTCGGGCAGTGTGTCCAAAAACTGAGAAAGTAAACATGGAACTCGATCATGGTGACACACAACGCAGTAACTACGGCTTCGGACAAAAGAACTTTCATTGAAAGGGTCACGGAGCACAGGCCGTAAGCTCTCAAATTACGATATCGAGTTCCCATCCATTAGCTCCGATTTCAACGCTGCGTATAAAAGTGAATTTCAAACAGATCAGTGAGGAAAGCAGAAAATCATGACTACATTATTCTTAATGGTATCTAATACTCGACAATAAATAAGCAGCGCAACGAGTCTTCGTATATTAAAAGCGGTTTAAAAACATTTTTTTTTATGTTATGACATCACACGGACTTGCAGTCTACCTGCTGGTAAGTAGCTACTGCAGCCCATGACATTTGTAATCACAGTAGCGGTGCTACCCTTGAGAACATTGATCGAACGCCTCGTGTTCTGCGTATGCAAGCTACCAGACCCTTACAAGTGCGAACACTACTGTTTCACGGCACAAATAGGTGTGACGGTGGTACCGACCCGTCGAACATATTCATGTTCTACCACCCGTAAGGTTACTCCAGACACGAAACAAATTAGAAAAATTCGTCTAGCCGCGGGAATCGAACCCGCAACCTCACGTTTCGCAAGCGGCTCATCACTGTCTGCCCCACGGAGATCGGCGTTTCCTTTTTAGTCGATATTTAAACTTCAATCAGAGTAAAAGTTTATGAGCATGAATCGATGGACGGATGTTTCTTACTCCTTGACGACAAATTCACTGGGCGGATTTTGGTGAAACTTTACAATGTAACAGTGTGTTATGCTATAATAAAATATACAGTACTTATGTAAATTGCCCGAATTATCAAAAATAGATGTCACGCAGTGGTAGAAATTCGACTATTTTTATACTGTTAACACAAAAAGAAGTGTATACATATTACATAGGAGACCTATGCGTGTCTCGCACGCAGTGGTGTGTGTAATATTTTTGTAACTAATTTAATTTTTAATGAATACTATATAAAAATTTTAGTTTTCTGCAGTCCGTCTCCATATAAACATTAACTGTGCAAAATTTCACACTCCTCCGTTTTCGTAATTTTCTTAAAAGGGGTTACAAAGTTTTCGCTTCACGTGTTAATATATAGATCTACGAGGACGAAATCACATGCAATACTTAGTATGTTATAAATAAGCCAATATACAAATTGCAATGTAAAGTAATAGATTTTTTTATTACAAAAGAAAACCACGTATTATAAAGTCTAAAAACACTAACGATGTTGAATTACGAACATTTCAGTGTTGTTAGATTTTTTTTTTAATTATTTCCCCAAGAATTATCTCTTTTCGGTGCATTCAATGAGCTGTGTACCATTATGATGAATAGCGTATGCATCACAGCAGCCAACGGCTTCCACTTGGAATATAAAATTTGTGTAATCTGTGACTGTGAGGAGCTTCGCAATCCTATTACAATCATAAAGCGAGCGTCTGAAGGAAAATCCTATTAGAGAGTGAAGGCTTTAAATCAAACACCTGATGAATGGGCATGCGTTATATGAGTTCCATTTCATCTCTGTGAAGTACTTTGATGTCAGTAACGAGCGGAGACGCGTTTGAAGTGTCGGCGGACGATGTTATTCCTATTAGAGCAAGTATGGTTCAGATGTACGTCCGTATATATCTTCTATTCTAACGGGATATTCTACCACATGAATATGTTCCACTGGGTCGGTACCACTGTCACACTTATTTGTGCCGTGAAACAGTAGTGTTACCATTACTTGTGTTTCGGTATAAGGGTGTGATATACGCAGACCAGCATACGCAGAACACGAGGCGTTCTATCTATGTCCTCAAGAGTAGCACCGCATCTAATTACAGATGTCATGGGCTACAGTAACTACTTACCAGCAGGTAGAGTGCAAGCCCGTGTGCTACTTTATAACATAAAAAAATATATATAAAAGGATAACTGACTGACTGACATATCAACGCACAGCCCAAACTACTGGGGCTCTTGAAAATTTGCATGCCGATTATTTTAATAGTGTAGGCGAGCACTAAGAAAGGATTTTTTTAAATTCAACGTGTAAGGTGGTGAAAAGGGGGATGTAAGTTTGCATGACGCGAGCGAAGCCGTGGGCACTGCGCTCGTGTTATATAATTAACTGAATGCGATCCTGTATTGTAAGATGTATGATATAAAATTATTCATTCAATCAATCTATAAAGCAATGTTTTCTTTCAGCTTGTATATGTTTTACGTAGCCCAGTTTACCTAGCTTTGACTTTAATCAATATGTAACAGGTACACTGGGCTCAGCATCCACTTCGTCCTGAGTTCCTGGAGTCAACCCTGTATCTGCATCGTGCCACTGGTGATGATCATTATCTGCGAGTGGGCAAAGCGATCCTTAGGGGACTCCAGATGCACGCTCGTGTGGCGTGTGGCTATGCAGCCCTCAATGATGTACGCACTAGAATCCACGAAGACCGCATGGATTCTTTTGTCCTTGCCGAGACCTTCAAATATTTGTATATGTTGTTCGGCAAGGACGAAGACTTGCCGATACCACTGGACCGGTTTGTGTTGACCACTGAGGCACATTTCTTGCCTTTGACACTGGCTCACAGCAGCAACTCTACCCGGATTGTCGAGCTAGATGATGACGACGAAAAGAAATACACAAAGACTTGTCCAAACACCGCTTCGCTGGAGTTAGAAAAGGTGCGAGAACCGATGCGCCAGATGGTGGGTGCAACTGCCGCTCGCCCAGCGGCAAAACTGCGACCTCTAAATGACCCACGCCAGATTCATGCTCTAGGCGATATGGGTATCTCCGTGCTCACACTGCCCGATGGCCGTGTCCAACTTCTGTATACTACTTCTACAGCTAAATCGCCGAATGAAGCAGCTGAAGGTCTGACGTTCATGCGAGAAATGTCGAAGTGGAATGCTATGAGCGATACAGAGAATGGTGTACAACCGCTCGGAGTTGCAGTTTCCTCTAATATTTTCCCTGGCGGGCCCGCACACTTTGGAAAGGAACTATCTGGAGATACTCATTACGAAGGGACCTTGGCTTTAGCTATTCCAAGTAATGCTTGCTCGGATATCCTAAACAAACCCCTAGTTGAGAACAATATAGCCATTGCTTACCGCGGGGAATGCTCGTTTGCGCAGAAAGCTCGCTTTTTACAAGCCGCAGGCGCCAAAGCAGCTATAATAATTGATAACAACGAGGGAACAAGCTATGCGAACACTGCGCTGTTTGCTATGTCCAACGATGGAAAAGAAGATCTTAACATTCCGGCTTTGTTTCTATATGCCGAAGAGGGGAAAATATTATTGGAAGAATTAAATAAAAATCCGGATGTATCTGTAACGTTGGCAGATTTAATTTTTTTGAAGAACCGGTTCAATGATTTTAAAAGTAAAGATCTTGTATCTACAGTAACTGGAAGATCTATCGTTAATTTGAAGGATGTACTGAGTCAACTCGTTGATCAAATTCAGCATTCCCTTAATGAAGAAGGTTACAGGAAGAAAGATATGATGGGCTCTATGCCCATAGTGATTCCAGATATTATAGTCTCTAAAGACAAATTCATTGTTAAGAATAGTCAAATAAGTGACCCTTCTCTTTGCGATAAAGAAAGTCCTAGAATCAAATTTATCCGAGAGGAACTGGACTCGGATGATTCTAGTCTCTCAGAAGACGAGAATTCTAACAATGGCGTGACGATTGATGTAAAAAAATCTAGCTCAGATAGGGCTGACTCCACCGACGAATCGGATAACAACACTTTGGATAACCCAGGCGAAAATAACGCAGCTGAAGTGGCAAACGATGTGAACAACGAATCTGATGATATTCATGAGAAAATTCAAAGTGACGATGAAGAAGATTCATCTAGTGATGAGAGCAGCTCTGATTCCTCTACCACTGATGATTCTCAGCATGATTTGGAAACAGATTCAGACGATGAGGCAACCGCCGACGAGGCAGCTCCAAATGAAAATGAAGAGGGAGAGAACGTTGCTCAACTTATTTATAACAACATGCCAATAAGTATGCCCGATGACGGTGATGAGTCCGAAGACGAACGTCAAAGAAATATAGTACAATTTAAAAACACGCTTAACAGTTTAATTCATTCAGCAATTCCCAGAAGACTGGCGCGAGCACTAAATACTGATAGTGAATCGACATCCAACGAGAGCTCAGAGGGGGATAATGAAGACGATAATCCATTAACCCGGATTTTGAACCAAATTAATAAACCTCCCACCACGGAAAGTATAGACCTCCACGAAAGCGATGATGCACAGAGAGGACCCAGTGTTTCAAATCATGAATTACCTCCAAATCCTATAGTTCCAGAAGAAAGGAAAAATAATAGACTCGATCTCGACAAGGATCACGATGAAAGAAACCGCGCGAGTAATCGCGACGAAAGCAACCGCGCGAATAATCGCGATGAAAGCAACCACCTGAATAATCGCGACGAAAATATTGAATTAATTGAGAGAACATATTTTCAGTTTCCAATTGATATAGATCCAAATAATATTCCATCTACTAGTGGAATGTCGAGTAACGTACCCGATGTAGAAGAAGTAGTGGAGCACATAATAGAGCCCGATCCTACACCTGTGGTTATAGAAGAAACGACTGGTAGTAAAAAGACACCTCAACAAATGGAGGAGCTAAAAGCCAATATACTATACCAATTTATGGACAAAGAGGATGTTGCCCATATAACGCGTATCCTTAAAGAACTACAGCTGGATAAAATTATCGCCACCCAAAGTAAGGAAAAGGCTTTAAAAGAGATATCAAATGCTTTAAAGGGAATAAGAGTGGAATTAAAACTTTACAAAATGAAAACTGGAAACTTTGAAGACCTCGCATGGATAATTCATAAACACCTCAAAGAAGAATATAAAGTGCCAACTGACCAGGATGACCAGGGAAACATTGGCATTAGATATGGTACTAATCCAATAGTCGATATAAAGTTCGGTGATAAGGAGGCGGCTCGTGGTCACGCTGAATCTGGCGAGCCGAATAATCCCGTTATGCGTGACGGAGCTCGAGGCGGGCGCGATGCGGAGCCCCCACGAGCTTCAGCTAATAATTAAACTTGCGATGACATAATAATCTACTTCTCGGATGTTCATATATTTACACGGTTGAATTCGAAAAAGAATATGTTCTTTTGGAGTTGGTTAAAGAATGAGCGACATTCTTGCCTCGCTAGAGACATTTTTCTTGATGTCTACAAGAAACATAATCAGATGATGTGACAGCCACGATTCACGTGTACCAAATATAATAAAAATGATTCATAAATAAAAAACCTTAGGAATGGAATTATACTTCCTTTTCTTATTGTAATAATTTCGGGAACATATGTATCGGTATTTAAAAATAATCGGACTTTAAAACATAATTGATTGTGTTTATTATGTGTAAACTGTCACAATTACCAATGCATGTAATACGTCGTAGTTATATAACCTACATAAACAGATAATCATATAATGTAATTGCCGTAGTATTTATGCAAATATTGATGTATGTGTATTTATACAGCTTTTTTGTCAAGTAGTATCTAAGCACTTTAATTGTCTATGTACTGTCAGTCAATATCAGTTTATGTAATGCGTCGTCCATCATATAAACAAGATTTTACGTAACTACGACATAGTATTTTTCAAAATCTTGGTATGTATTTTATCCAAAATAACCTGATAATATCCCGTATGTAGCAAGTTTCTTTAACATGTAGAAACCTTCATTCATTATGAATATATGTATTGCGACGGATTAAATAATCTTATATTGACATATTTTACGTGTCTTATATAGTACCATTTTTAAAAATCTAAATGTTTTTAAAATACGATAATATTCGGCGTCAAGTAGTATCTAAGTATTGAATGTTAATTGTCTATTAACAGTCTTTGGATATCGGCTTATGTAACACGACGGTTTAAATACCTTTATAAAAGTGACTTTATGGGCAATTGTTGTAGAGTTTTTGAGAATCTTGGTGGCTATATTAGAAAAAAAGCATTAAAAAAAATTGATGTGAAGTAGTAAATACATGTATTACGTTCTTATTGTCTATGAACTCATTATGTTATCAATTGATGTAGTAAGATGTAAATACCGTGAATTAAAGAACTTTTCACCTATTGTCATAACCTTTTTGCAAATCTTGATGTTTACTATATACACAAAATAAAAAGTAATAACAGATGTCAAGTAGTAATAAGCTATGACTATAAACTTTCATCTATTCTCGATTTGAGTAGGAAAGTTATTGACACGCCATTATATGATCGGGATATTATGTATCTTATTACCAAAGTATGTGGTATTCATTAGTTGCATTTAAAAATAATAATTGGAGCACTCGCGGAAGATGGCAATTGTTCTAATAAAATAGGTCTTATATTATGTTCTACATATTTAAATAACAGGCATATGGTTATCAATAATATAATAATCAATATAGATGATATTCTGAAATGCTTTTACGTACCATTATTTATCGATGTACTGGTTACGCAATACTGTCTGTATTTTTAAAATAATCCTAGTAGTCTAAAATTATTGTATAAGTATTAGCAACGTTAAGTGTCTATCAGCTTCATCCATGATGTAATGATGTACCTTCTCCTACGGAAGTACTCCTACTCCTATATGCGGAAGATAAAGAAAGTATAATTTTTTATTGTTAGATAAGTGCTGTTACTCATCCTATCATAATAATCACTGTAGTGTCGACATAAAAATAATCTATAAACATAAGTGTAATTTTCCTCCTAATGGGTACTCACGTCTATACACAAATATTTTACTACTTTTACTGTTTGTGAAGGATGTTAAATTCATATCATAAGTAATTTGGTATTTCTATAAATATACAATTTCTTTTAACTTAACTTGGATCCGATTCGCGTGTAGTTCGATTTTGTGACCCGAATTTCGAATAGGCAAGGTACAATATGTTGTTCAATCTCGATGTATCTATGTATCTAGTTGCTGTTCAGTATATTCTGTTAACGACTATCTTTTTCGATACTTCTACACAACTGTAAAATAACCAACTATAATAGAATATCTACGTATAGTAAACAAATTTTTTTTTGTAAACAAAACGATTTTGTAAATTTATTCAATATCTTCAACATCGCTTCTAGTTGGCTTAATAATATTAATTACGAACAGTAGTTTCTGAAGTTAAATTTTGGATGTCAAAACTTTTCACGATACATTCAAACCACGAGTATTGTACCTATACAATTAAGACAGGGATCGTACAATCGATTTTAAAAATCTGTCCAGATTGCGATCGGATCATTTGCGGAACTAATGTTAACTAATGAAACGGCTACGTTCAGAGACATATATAGATCTGTTATTTAAGAAGGCGTGCTTACCCAGTTCTTTCTATTACGCATTTATGTAAACTAAACTAAAAAATGTAGTTTGTGTCCATAAATCGTCAGAAACCGGTGAGCGGGGTGACATGGGCATCTAGGTATTGGTGCTCTCTCTGACGCACTACTAAATCAAATAAATCAATAATGAAAAGTAGATGTGTGAAATTAATATCACATATGATGAGATATCAAAAACATTATTTAATTATTTGCTTGGGGAAGTCCATAGGGAAAATTTCAGAAAAGACGTTGTCACTAATAAGTATTGGGTAAAGCGGTTTTGAACTATGCCCTATTTGTTGGTTTTTTATACGAGTGTATACTTCTATTAATTAACAAGTAAACATTTTATCCATTGAAATAATTGATTTATTTCTGTAGTCTGAGTTAGGTCCTAAGCGCACACTAAGAAATATTTTAAATCGTAAGATTAAAAGCTGCGACTTCATGAGTAAACAGATCTATATACTTTTTATTAAATTAAATTTATTTTAATTAATTAGCCTAACTTTAAAACTTTACAATTAATAAAGATGACGGCACTGTATAATTCAAGTCTCTGAGTGCCCCTTTTTTTTCTTGTTAATATATATTGTATGTAACTTATAGTAAGTTAAGTGGATGTTGTAGAATATGATATCTATTTTAGACTATTTTATACTACGTAGTTGGAAAATGTGAAAAATCATGTATTGTACTCGCTACTTTACCTTCTATCTTTTGCCTTTTCCATGAAGTAATTGTCAGATCAGCGACTGCCGTATTGTAATCGCTTACTTTAATGTTTATAAGCACTATCTGTGTTATTTTTCTATCAATAAATTATAATTGGAGCAAATTATATTAAAATGTACCAACTTTCAGAAATTTCAAAATTTAGGGTTTATTCAATCACCAATAATATCAATCTCATAGATATATAATTAAAGATACATTCAAAACAAACATGAAAATGAAATCGTTTCCTAAACGTTTTTGCCGAGACTCAATTACTTTTACCTTCAAAAGAGCAAGTTTATTTTCTAAAAACCTACACAATTAAAAGTTAAAATTAGAATAATATAACTAATATTACTATAAAGTGGGAAAATTAATATATTATGCCTTAGAACATTTGAATTTCTCGTCACTCGAACATAACCAGACCAGCAATAGTATGAATTAAAAAGAAGGAAACAGTTGATCACGGCCCGCCAATTAGAGAACGTTGTTATCACTTCGTATACTAGTATATGAAATAAACCCTAATTTTATTCTATTATTAAAAGAAAAGAAGGGGAACTGGTACATTTTGACTTAACTGCTTCCAATTCGCCGTACCGTAAATGGCGTATAATATAGATTTTCGAACTTGTATGTACACCGTGTAGACATAAATGTGAAAAATAAATAGACAAAAAATTCTAATGACTTTGTTATTTGAGTTTTACCCTTCCTTATATCTAACACCTTGTATATTTAAAAAACAACAGTAGTAATACAACCTAATTGGGACGTTTCATAGTCCCAAGTCTGTTTCTTGGTATAAGGCCATTAAAACCAAAGGTTATAATAACAATACAAATGCCAAGGTAACATCATACATTTAAAAAGTCTACAATGTATTAGTTCAATTATAAACTTAGAACCTCATACCTACTACATGCTTGCATCGAT
>DWIE01001502.1:0-10673 GCA_018248235.1 Choaspes benjaminii
CGCCTCGGCAACGGACACCTTGCACGGGTCCACCTCCACGGCGAACGGTGGCGCGTTCACCACCGCGTTGTCCAGCCCAAGGTCCATGGGCGGGTAGTTATCGGCGACTATATCACGCGGGTTCTTCAAGAACACCACGATCACCGATATGTTGTCTACGGAGCCGTCCCTCTTAGCCTGCACGACCAGACGCTTCGACACCGCCTTCAAATCATCTGCGCAAAACAAACAAATTTATAAGACAACATTATTTTATGATCTAACAGACATTATACATGTAATAGTGTTTGCTTATATGTTTGTTCATCAATTACAATTAAATGGCCATACAGATTCTAACGAAAATTGACAGCACAGAAGTCGATTACGTCATACTATAGAATACATCCTATATTTTGTTATGTAATCCAGCGAGACATATTTTCAATGCGGACAAAGTAGCAGTTAAAGCCTTGTTAAAATAAAGAAACAGCGAACATAAAATAATTAAAAACACGACAATTTAGCTGAAATAATCATTTGTTGCCGGCTTCGTTTCTCAACGTTGTTATTATCCTTTAAATACCAGTGTGTCATGCACCGCGAAATGGTGTTGCAAAGTCTATTATGTCTGCAATTTGTTGCGGCACAATGGTGAATAGAACCGACGGATATGGAGTAACGATGTTTATGTTTCCATTAGGCACAGCCCCGCGCGAGGATGTCCTTGTTCAGTCTCGAGCCTGTCGGCTGCGGGCCGTGAGTCAGCGTACCGCTATTGTCCCACATGCACACGTTATGTGTGCTACCCGTTCTATGTCCCATAAGACAATTACAGCGCCCACCTATATTAATTTCACGCCAAGAAAACTCTTAGAGCACTTTATCTATCCGAGGATATTCAACAACACATCCGACCCCCGCGAATTCCGGACCTTTATTAAACATACTCAAAAGTATGAAGCAAATATTAAACAACTTTTGCGTGACAAATTCGCGCAGTTATGAGGCGATGCCATGATGGCGTCATTTCAAATGGCTTTAATTTCTGTGTTATCGTGTTAATTATATTTGTTCGTCTAAAATAGACAGTTGGTGGTGTCATCGCGAAACACTAGGCCGTCACGCCCTAGGCAGGGTGTGTCTGATGGCAGGCCGTTCGTGTATAGGTATCGTGTATATTGGCGCTCGAACAGTAGTTCAGCCATCGCCTCTAGGCGCAATCGGTACACGCCTTGACTTTGCTCGCTATTTCGAGGCGCGGTCGACGTCGCCGCCCTTGCTTTTTACCCTGTTTGGTCTGGCTCGCAGCCAACCGCGCCCCGACTACTCTCTCCCGAGTTTGGAAAACGGCCTAACTCAGTAAAAGGTTGTTTGATTTATATCTCGTTCGTATATACACAACTATAGATAAATTTAATAACTAGAATAATAAATGACATTTATTCCGTAATTGTAACACTTATCACAAGATACTGCTCATCTTGTCAATATTTTACGGCAACACAACATGGTACAAGACATGTCATGTGGATACAATCATTGGGGGATAATCATTCTCCAATGAGAAATGTTTATGTGTCCGTCCTACGTCCGTGTGCTATTAAGTTAATGCTGTGCAATGTAAATTGCTCGGAAAGTTAGTAATATGCTAATAGCAGAGCAGGGCGCAGGGTGTAATCGTGGCGAGCGCGGAAGTGCTGAGTGTTTATTAGTTTGGTTTATCACGTCGGCGAGGCGCGGCCGCGGCCTACGGTGGACGGCAAGGTGATCACTGCAGCGATTATTGCCGGCCGGCTAACGGTGATGCGGATGGAATGCGCCGCCGGCCATTGTTCCTTACAGCTCGACGCAAAAACGGATCACGGTTCGTCGACGCATATTAAACTCAACGCACCTGTCACTATCAGAAAAGCGTAGGGCGTAACTTGACCAGATGTTAAACAAACGCAAAGTGATCTGCATTCGTAACACTAGGAAAGAATGTATGAAATAGACTATCTCAGCTATTAATAGCATATTGAGAACGACATGTGGTAATGGGTACAAGAATGTCACTTAGGGCTCCCCCTTTGTCTAATGCGACTGGGAAATCTTTTATATGAAATAACGGGCATCTTTAATTGTTTCATTTTATATAGGTATTATCAGATTTATTAGATAATTACCAAAAAGTCGCCGTCTTATTTTTCGGAAAACAATCATTAACAATCGAAAGCTCGTTCAAATTTGAAAAACATACCACTAAATCCAATTCGCGTCAACAAAATACCTGGTTTTCAAAAGCCATTTCTCATTACACGAGTACACTTCACACGAGTGTAACCATTCGAAACTTTACATTGACATTGCATATAGGTAATTCCACGTATCTTCGTACGCATACTGTATGCAATAAGACCTAATTAGATAAACGCAGGAGCGGGGAGAGCGGAGGGCGGCGGATCAAGTGCAATTTTCCAGTAACTTCACCCCGCCGGCGCAAGTTGAATTGTGCGCCGGCAGACGGTGAAAAAATGTTCTTGTCGGTACTCGGCTTCTACATAGCTGGCCATTGTGTACATCCTTTCAATATTCTTTCTTCATCAATAGATACGTCTCGACTCTCGAGTGTTGCTGCAGATTATACGAGGTTTCGTTTTAAATATGCACTCGTTTTATGTAGTATGTAAACAATTTATTACGTTACTAAAATTCATTAGATTATGATTATGTGCAGTTTTAATAGTATAAAAGTAAGAAAATTGCATTTTCAAGTTACGGGGTTATTAAGTGTTTCATACTATTAATTACTTCTTATCTCATTAATTATATTTACTAGTACCAATCACTAACATCACGCTTGGCAACGCACATTATTTTTACTCACCGTGCTAATATATCAAGCGCGGAGGGAAGGGGGTAATTCGCACAAAAAGCACGCTGTAAAGTTATTACGTCTAGATTCAATTTCACAACGGGTTGAGTATGCACGTAGACCTATCTATGCGTCAATTGAATACATAGGAAAGCCGTACGCCCGGGCTATGCAGGAGGCAGGCTGGGGGCGGCGTCCCCCCAGCCGCCATTGCAGTTTCCACTTAGTGCTCCGGCGAACTGTTCAACTACATAATATATTTGAGCCATGTAGAGCCTACACAGACGCCGACATTCATACTACTGCAGCGAGCACTCTGATAATATCGAATACTTCCATCATTGCATAATATTCTCAATTCAATATCGCCTACGATATTGCACTCGTGGGTGGAATTAGAGTATCCTTCTCATTTGGATTGATTGAATAGATTCGATATTGGTTTAATTGCTACTAATATTTAGCTGCAGTTAAGTGGTTTTGTCGTAGCTAAAATCTATATAGCTTAATACAAATTTAGTGCAGTACTACAAGCCATTGAATTATTTTATTTCCTGTCCCATGATATAAAATCGGAATTAATAAACAGCTTACATACGTAAATTATAATCAATCTAATTCATATAAGTTATATCAGCAATGGGCCGGACATCTGGAATCGAATAAATTTAATTTGATCAATCAAAACCCGACATTCCAATGGATTGAATCAAGGGAGCTCGGCGTGCGCGCGTGCGGAATGCGTACGTTGTGCAAGTGGGAATCGAACCTGATACCGCGACTGCGGTCTAACTGTACTGGGAAGTCTCACCGCCGTCACCGATACATTTATTGCATCAGACACATAATGCACTAAGACTACGCCTACACGACCACTGCAATCGGTGTCTGCAAAGAACATTATGGCAGCTGCAAAGCATATCAGTTAATTAAATGGGAATATTTAAATCCACTCAAACGCTGAAGTGTTAATTAAGCATATACGCAAATAAGCTCGAGCGTGAAAGCGACGAGGGACGACTCATATTTACCGATACATTATCGTCGGAAAACAAACTCTACGCTGGCACTTAAGCCCCGGCGTGCGCGTCCGCGCGGCAGCTACGAGCGAGCCCCGATCCGCCATCGGCGCGACACATGACAAACAACAGCCGGCTCAGCTGAGAGCTTTCACTTAGATATAAGATATCTGAAATGTCCATGTAAGTCTTTCCTTACAATGTCACCCAATCCGTAAATGTCGTCTTAACATGTACGTACTTACACAACACATTTATTTGGCCCGACAATCGCATTTTCTCTCCTTTTGTGGCTTAAGAAAAGATTGAGAGCGCAATTATCGATATAAAATCGATGCCCGTTAGTCCGATACTTGAAACCGTGTGATAAAATGGAGATTATACTTATATAATATAGATATATTCCGCTGGTGTTAATTTTTGATACTTCATACTTCAGCAATTTTAAATAAAAGTAGCTGTAATAGTATACGTTCTAAGATGATAATTTGATAGGCCTTGTAGAACATCTTACAACCCACCACTGTTTTGTAAATGTTTGAGAAATAGTTACGATCCTTAGTGGGCACGACGGTGCGTAATGCAATCGAGTGGGGAACTTTTGTGCACACTCGGCGTTCATCAGCTGGCCGGTAATTGCTTAGCGAGGGAGAACACGGAGGAGTTATAGGAAGCGCGCAGGCCGGGAGTCCCTCTAATTAACGCTCCAACGTCCGCAGCCTATCCGATTGGCCTCGCGTAATTGGGAGCCCGCTCGTTGCAGTCTCTGTCGCACCTCCGCACACTTCAGCTCTTGTCGTGTTGCAGATTTTGTCAATGTTTGCATTTAATGCAGTAACGAGCATGTACCACTCGACGCGCGCCGCACCGTTGTACAGCGCTCGCCAACACTAACATATCTACGGATATATCGAAAACATACATTCATTGCTCAAATTAAGTAAATGGTAATGTAAAATTATTTTTATAGTATACAGTTATTTGGCTTGTATTTTTATGATATACTCGTAATTAATACTATAAATTGCAAAACATACAATATTCTATTAATCACAATCTTTCAGATTGTACCGAAAAAAAATTCATGAAGTCGCCTAATGAAATATAGTTTTTACGGTTTTCTATTTTTTAGATCATGCAAACTAACCACATTAGTCAGTGCTCTGTTTCCATGCACGTAAAACGACCCGAATTACGACGGAATTGAATGTAAAGTGAAAGATGAGAATCGGGACGAGCACTGAATGGAAGTTCCGGGAAACACGCAATAGCCGTAAATTGGAATGATCATAAAATGCAAACGCACTTTTATGCAAGTTTACGGTTTCTAAATACTAAATAAATTTTAAAATATAATGTCTACTTAAAACTCTGAACTCGCCTTGTGCGCAACTGTTTAAATTGACAACATATTCCAAGTTATTCAAAGGCTTGTTCATGTATGCAGCGTAAGTAGATACCGTAGGGCTCGTATTGGTCCTGCGCTATCGATCGAGCTTTTTGTTTGCTCGCGCTGCAAGCCCGTATTATTAATCACTCGGTTTCGCATTTAGCGAGGGCGACTTGTTTCCATCGCGCGACAAATCACCCTGTGCGTCGCGTTTGTATGCAAACTCCTAGCTGGCTCCTACGCAACAAGTGCCTCGTGCCCGCACTTTGCAATGCTGCACTGGATTTGATGCATGATCTTATCCACCTCGCTGTTTCCAGTCTAATAACTCAAATAATTTTGCAGATATGCTAGTAAATTTTTAAATAATAATTTCTTAGTATAGAACGACATGTTTGAGTTGATTTATTTTGTTACTTATTATATCGTTATTTATTATAAAGTTAGAGTAATTCCAATGTTTTGATGAACAAGCCTAGTAATCTTTATTTATTGGGAACACAATACACAATTTTAGAGTAAAAAATATACAAATAATGTTACGAATTTCTACAACACGAATTCTTCACGATCGTGCTAGAGAATGTCAGAGAAAATAATTTCTCGCATCTTATCTCTCGTTATCTTTAAGGCCCGGGTGCACAGTCCTTGCGGATGCGAATCGCTCACGTGTTCAATTTTACGAAACAAATTCTGAGTAAAAATAATAATAAGTGGGGCTTTGTTACTTGATAATTTCGCTCTTATCGGATAACCGAGTTGCAATATTGCAGCGATATGAAGGACTTGATAAAACGCAAGCCATAAATGTGCATCTATAAATAGAAATGAAACAATATTAGAATATTAAAGAGTCTATTAGTTAGATTTCTTTGCTCAAGTTAAGGTGCACATCAACAGCGCGCAATTTGATATGTTATACGATAGATATCATAATGAGCTCTTACCATAGACAGGACAGAGAAAACAGCGCAGTCCGCGAGTCATGGTCATTGACCTCTGTCGTTAGAGGAATCGAAAATATACCTACACAGATAATTCACCCGGACAATAGCGCCGTAGAGGCTATCTCTGTTTGTCATACATGATTCATGCCGTGAGTTACCGTGCATCCTCACGAACGCACCTCACGTCATCGCCAGACTTTAATTTTATTCAGTATTTTGCAAGCGACGCCAAACTCATGAACGTTTTCATATAAATCATATCTCATTATAAGACCTGTTTAAAGCATAATAAAAGTGAGGGACACATATATATCCTATGAAGTAGGTAGGTAGGGCACAATAAAATACAGGCAAGTGAAAATAAAGAAGCACGATAATGCCGAGGTGGTAATGCATATCCCATGTACCCTAGATGGGCATCAACAAATACTTTGTGACAGGCGAGGAGGCTGCCCTTGATAGGGGGATAAAGGCAAACTGATAGACGTGAGGATGCGTGGTTAACAATCACTAATTTAATTAGGCCAGCATTCCGATTTTATTTTTATTCGGATCTATTTACGTTATGGCGCACCCATACAAACGCTCATAAGCAGATTTCTGGTTCTTCAATTAAACGTAATGGTTCCACAAAATGTATTTAGACGGACATTTATAAAAAAAAAATATTAAGTAACAAACCAGCCTTCGTACGATAAAATAATGTGTATGTATAAAGAGGCACTTGTTTACGACTATTTGTAACCCGTTCGATACGTAACGAGATTGCTGCTATGACAAGTTTTTGTGATAGACTTTCATATTAGTAATTACGTTAGTAATATCGCGCGATAACGCTATCTGGTGCGCGGCTCGGGGCCCGTAATTACATTGGCGATGGCCATCCAGCCCCGCAGCGCTCGCATCTCTATAATACATATAGTACTTACTTATTATTACATTTTTATGTTACGAAGAAACTTAGAGGCCCACAATCCAACTTATGATAAGTAGCCATAAAATCTGTAATCAAGATCCACCACAGATGCGGTGTTGCTCATGAAGATTTAGTTATAGGATTTTGTTTTTTGTAGCTCGCGTAAAGGTTTATGAAGAGAGAAGGTGCAGAATCGAAGGTATATAAAACAAAATAGAAATAATACTAATATACCGTAAATTTATACTAGATCCTGACAAATTACATTAACTATTTTAATTAAGTGTTTATTAAATGATATTTTATTACCACAACGCCAATGAAACCAATCCATAAATTATTAAGTTTATCAGATTTAAAATTAATTGTGAACACCTATTACGTATCGAACTATCCAATTCCAGATGAACTTGCAGGTAGCTGATACATAACGCACGAGTAAGTTAGTATACTTACTATATAGTAACATACTATACACTAGAGCTATATGAATAGTTTGGGCCGGTGAGTAGCCGGCGGGTTCGCGACGCAATCAATCGCGAATTGCAATTTCCGAATATACGCCAGCGACAGGTTTTCGATTTATAAACGGAAATCAACCATTAAAACGATATTTACTCCGAATCGTATCTCTCAATCTCACGAGATGTATATTTTGATCCTACCAAATTTCCTGATATCGTAAGTCAAAAGTGATTTCGAAGCTCTCATACCGTGACTTTTGCTCCAGCATTATAATGATTATAATTATAACTTAAATTTAATATATGTTATATAAATATACAAATATTTATATACAAACACGTGTACGGTATGCAACAATAACGGTGACTATAAATAGTTCTTTCTCTTAACTTTTATATTTAGAAGGGGTTCGTAGTTTCATCAGAACAATTCCGGTGACGTATAAGAAACACTCGCAAAAGGTAAACAAACATCTTCATCACGTTGGATTATCATGTACGTTGTTGTTTTTATACGTATCTTGTTCGTAAATTGTTTTATAAACTTCGTTCCAAATTTTACAATCAAGTAAAGAAGAAGACTTAAATCAGTAGTGCCAATTGAAAAAGGTACTTGATTTCTGCTTCTAAGCATTAAGTAGGAAGCCCTATTCACAGATTCCATCCGTCAGACTTTTTAAAACTCCGACGGATACGAAGGGAGCTTGCGTCCGCTAGCGAAAAATCAATACCAGGAAATGCAGCATGCAGCAACCTATCTATAGAGTTAAGAACATGTCTGTGAATCAATTTTGTTGGCAGCCACTATGTACAAAGAAACAAGATGCACTTATGTTAAGCACGCCAATTGAAGTGAATTACTAAAGCGGTCCGATCGTTTATAATTATGTAATTGCCAAATCGAGCGTTTGAATTGTTGTAATACAAAAAAAAAACTGTTGCGTGTCATTATACAACATTTTAACCCGTTCTATTTTTATGATAAAGGGATAAAATTTCAGAGGACATATAGTATATGTGTGACTTTTTTAATACATTTAGTTGGAAGGATGTATTTAGTTATTCAAGACAATTTAAATATTTGCATTGGTATTGTACATTTTGTATAGATCGGTGATTATTTTGCAGTTGCCTGCTATTGTCAACGTACCAAAACCATACTTATATATTTGAAGCGTATTAGATACTGCAAGATTTGCGGGTTAATGTTGGCTGTTGTACCATATGGTACCGTATAAAAATATACATTTGTACATCGTAAGTTTATGGTACATACATAGTTCTGTTTCCGAGAGACCATCGAATCATATTTCCGTACCTGATGACCAAACATCGTACTCTTCTTTGAATGTTACATTGATTTAATTTGTTTGTTTGCTCTAATTATTTTACACTTCTACTTTTGCGAATTATCATCTAGATATAATAGTCATATCAGGTGCACTTTTAAGTCTTCCTATGACTCCAAGGCTGTTCTCACTTACAAATGCAATATTTAAACGACATAAAATCATAGTATACATTAAAGGCAATTAATTATTTAAAATAAATTAAGTTGACAATAATTGCAATATCAAATTGAGAATTAATAGCGACCAGTTTATCAACTTCCTTTTCATTGGAGATAAGATTGAAGTCGAAGACGTCGCAATCTTGAGACTAATATTGAAACGCGGTTGATGACCCTACTCGTTTAAAAATACGTCTGTGACTCCCTCCCACGGCGGGTCAAGGGTATTATGCTGGCTCGCAAGGCACAACGGACATTAGAGTCAGTGGGTACTGGCCCATAACGTGTCGCGGTCACAAACACATTAGGCAGACGAGGCGCCAAATCAAATGTCACGACTACACCATACGCTCACCGCACTTTGGCAATCTGTGATTTATGACTCGACATATTTTATCCATTACGCCAATCATATGTAGAGCAGAACAAAACGAAGATTCTGGAGAATCTTGTATCGATACATTATTGAGTAATTTGTCGTTCTACAATAAAGGAATTATTTGTATGAATTATTAACTAATAAAACAAAGAGCATTTTGCTTTTAAAATTGTAAACCTACTTGATGATTATTAACTTCAATTAGTCGATATTGAAATCGACAGTTTTAAAAGTTTGTATAATACGTACCTATAATATGTTACAGTACAATACAATACTATTTATTGCACTAGATTAAATAAATATACATTATACAATAGGATTACATGTTACAATAGGCGGCCTTATCGCTATAAGCGATTTCCTTCAGGCAACCCAAATAAAAAAAAATGTTAACGCTCAAAATTAATAAAAAATCGTATGCGTCTACATGTTTGTCATTTAAGAAAGTCTTATAATATAATATCTTTATCTTAAGTAACTGAGCAATGATACTGAAGGGCTAAGTTTGAAAAGTACTGTAATAGAAATACATCACAGGTGTCCTCAGATAAGACCACAAGTATCTATCGAAGCTCTGAAGAAGGGAAGTTATCACGTCGTGGATCTGCGCAACTCTTCATCACGACATAAATCGTGAGCCAGGGACGAGCAAGAAGATAAGTAACTACAAGCCCGTGTTCCAGGGAACACGACTCACTTAATTCATTACTCGCCTGATACATTTCGTATCTGCTTTTCCTATGTTTTCCTTTTAGTCCTATCTAATGGTAATTTTAGAATACCAATTAAGCGATTCTTGTATTTAGTCTGTTTCTAATAAATGCGGATGATAAGGATTACAGCGCTATGATTTGATAGAATGTTGCATTATATAAATACTATCTAGAAACATTAGGAAGCGCTTGTAACACGTAAAATTACCAACTATATTAATTACACCAAGATGAATTAGATAAGAATAAATAATACACTTGTATCAGTGGTTAGCGAGGTTACGAGTTCCGCGGCGCTTTCTCGACTAGCCGCTGCGTCAGTGGGCACACTGCTTGGCGCCTCCTTTACATACAATCATAGCGCACGCACAATGCAGCGCCCCGGAGCACCGGAGCCCGGCGAGCGGCAAGGCACGGGGCATTGTGCGCGGCCCACATCGCGATTGTCTGACTCACCGGCGGGCGCGGGCGCCGGCGCCGCCCTACGGGCTTGTTT
>DWIE01001503.1:0-10673 GCA_018248235.1 Choaspes benjaminii
GTAATTTGTATTGTTAGTTTCAATTTAACTGACATTGGTCAAAAGTTTCCATGATATTGAATAAAATAAATCTGCATTATCCAAAATCGTAAGTGAGAGACATAGTCATCGGTGACTAGTATTTAAAGAAATACTCTCGGAAATAAGATATAGTAGAGAATTACATGTTTGTTACTTTTGAGTCTTCGCTCATAATTTCTTTACGTTTTAATCTTTATGTATGGTTTGAGCGCCAACTTCGTTACGTCAAATATTGCTATATGTATTTCCTGCCACTGAGAATATGTTATTAAGTTAGTGCAACTTTATTATGTCATCGTTTCCCCAGCTAGTGCATGCAGATGATTTATTCGTGGTAGTCTCACCGGTACCGCGGTGAACGAACCCTGTCACTGCGCAACTCGCCTTTACTGGTTTCGGCAGACGATATTAAGCCGGAGCGTATTGACCGTTTATGGGCGTGAAACTCGCGCCCGGTCCATTCACAAATTTTCATGTGACCATTTAGTTCTCATGATATTCACACATTGTTAGCTAATAAAAACGTCTTCTTATTATTATTGCGTAAGCTCTTAAAGCCGTCGTTCCATATGGAGCTATAATTTATATTTCATATACGATCGATGCAATGTGGTTACAGACATTCAAGGATCGGATACATGGGCCGTCTTCCAGATAAGGCGCTCCAACTAAATCTTATCGTATCAACACTCACCTTGGCAAACATATAAAAAGCGTAATTTATGTCGTTAATCCCCGTTACCGCTGGCAGCTGCGAGCTGACAATCAGTGCAGCTTACACACCAAATTATTAAAAGCCATAAAACGAGTCCCCGTTGAAGGGTGAGCTACCCTATTGTCGACTTGTCTAAAACTCGCGTGAGCGTTTTATTATTCCGAACAGGCGAGGTATTCGATCGATGTATCGTGACTTTTTTAATACACCTTATTGTCCGTACATAACCTATCTATGTACTATTTACATAACTGCAGCCATAATCTATAGAACGACGCCGTTTTAATAACGCCATGTGGACATTAAATCTATATTTTTATTGCACAGTACATTGCAGACAGATTTATTAAACGTTGATAAATATTATTCGGTCACTAGACTCTAGTAACATATGCTGTTGACAGATCGTAATCAGTAGGTCATTCTACGGTAGTATGTCTCTCAACGTTAAAGGCAAGGCAGGTTGTCGCCCAAACGACCATATTTGCGAATAGGGTTGCTCAATGGATTTATATGTTCGCGACAAAAATAGAAATGTAAATATATGCAGTGAATCAATTGCTTATATTTTCAATCAAAAACATACCGATAAGCGTCAAAATTCAGTTGATTTGTTTCAGTATTGTTATCATACTGTCGCCACTTGACTATTTCACAGAGTGACTCTGAACCGCCGACTGGCGGCAACGTCAAAATGGGCCGTTATTTTTATGCAGTTTTTGAATGTGAATTATTCAGCGCAGTTCCGACATCTGGCGACCCAATCGCGGGGTCTCGCGTCCCGGCTAGCGCGGACCGGCCACAGCGCGACCGTTACTCGCCCACCTGCGGGCCCGTGCCCACTGAACCGAACGCGACGTGTGGCCCAACACGTGTTGGAACTTGGACTTGCCTCACATACAATGCAAAACTTCCTTTGACACCTGGTAATTGACATTAAACTCTAAAAGTGGTATATTAATGTGATCGATGGTAGAATCGGCCCAGGTTCGCCCGGGTGAGTACCACCACCATACTTATTTCTGCTGTGAAATAGCTCTTATGAGTTGTGTTTCAATCTGAAGGGTGTGGCAGCCGGCACGCATTGGATATATGAGGCGACCTACTTAGCCCTCAAGAGTAGCAACGCACTTGTGATCGATTTCGAACAGATTGATAGGTCTGTGTTGATTCGGTTACGGTTGTCGTGGACTGTAGTAGTCATTTCCAGCCATCAGATGAACTGCATGCCCGTTTGCTGTTCTACTTTTTATAAAAAAAAAACTTTATTTTAATGTCATAGTTGGTGATGATTTTGCTGTAAATTCATTTGCTTAACTGTTATCTAATTCCAATATTAATAACATTATCGCAACCAACTTTTAATATATTTAATCGTAACACAACCTCAAAGACCAAATATACATATAAACAGGAAATAAAATTACCCAACATCAAGATCGAGGTAAACAGATAAGACTAATTTGATACATTTATATGGTTGGGTAACCATGTTCTATGTACGTACTACGTATCTAAATAAATATTTGTAGTGCGTGCGAATGCAACGGCGTCGATCATTTATCGTGAGGCAAATGATAGCGATATCGAATCGTGACGGACGATCGTATTGCGACAGACATTCGATACTTCGTCACCTAGTCGATGCGGACGAAGAACGCCTCACGACGTCTATTTGTTATGTCGTAACATATTTTTGTCACTTTATAATCTTTTACGTGTAATTTTGTAATTTTTGTAACCTTCGCTTTAGCTATTTTTACACACACGGATATTATAAAGATGTCAAGTTTTAATGTAAAGGTTGATCACCTATAATTATTTCACCAACATGTAGTCTTTGGCGAAGTTGTATTTTTTTTTGTATATAGGTACATAATAATATAATAATATCATAACGATTGTCATGGTCGCAACGTAAAGCAATGGAATGTGCTGAAACTGTAAAAAATATGTCCTTAGTTGGCACACACGTTTCTCTGCACAATTTAATGATTAATAACTTCTGATATATCGGCGAAGTAGAAATATAATAAAGTAAGTACTTGCTTAACATGTACATAATTTTTGAAACTTGAAACAATTCCGCTTTTCTCAGAGTAAAAAATGGTATGTCCACTTCGTGCGCTGTTCGTTTTGTATCGCCATATAAAAGATGAATTATGCAAGACTTTCGATAAGAAAGCAGGCTTCGGATACGAACTGAATATGGAGATGTTGTCATTTAAAAAACGCTTGTCAAATATTTTTGCCTCCCATCTACTTCGTATGTATGTCGTGCGAATCTCCCTATATATAAATTAAAGTGAAGTGTCAACCTTTCTGTAATTTTTGAAGTCAATGGATTATAGTGAAAACAGTTGTACCGCACCACAGATGTCCATTTTTGAAGTCGTTGTGTCTGTCTGAATGTTTATCTCAATTAGATTGTGTAAACGCCCAACACATTTCGTTAAGAAAATTTATAATTATATATTTTGTTACGGTATTATTAAGAAGAATTATTGTGGTGTTTCAAAACTTTTCTTGTTTAAACAATATCTCAGCCTATATTAAAAAGATAAGAAAATTTATCTCTACTGCTTATTTGCAGTTCTAACCATTACGAAATTGTATCTAAAGGTAACCAAGCAACCTCACTGGTTTTACAATAAAGGTTAATCCATTACTACACGGATATTTCCACAGTAATATATTTCCACGTTATCCTAATTTAAAAGGAATCGCGGAAATCTTCATGATGAATTGCTCCCAAGGATATCGCGGCGGGTGTGATGACCCCGAATATTAATCTCCTTTGTAATTTGGGATCTCCAAATATATTACAAAATAATTAAATGCAAATAAGTATAATTTATTACCTTTCTTTCTCCAAGCGATCTTCAAAAAGTTCCAAATTACTTTGAACATGCAATGCCCATCAGCGAACGAGCCTATAAAATTAAAAATCGGGTTTGATTGACATCTTAATTCAGGCGGAATCGTCCCCACAATAAATTGCTATTTTATATTCCGCTTCACATTAATCTGCTGTTTGACAAGGCTAACGTTTAATAGACAGACGAGCCAGCGTTTAAAATTTACATGTTTTTATTTCGAGGATAGTTGATCGTAGTTACGGGCGATATTCAAATATTCTTGATTTGTTATGAGTCTTTCCTAATACTAATAAAGACACCCGTATCGTTACTCCATGTTTTGAGAGTAGAAGGATTTGTGGACGCTTTTATTCGTTCTATATTCAAATTTGATTTTGTGGAATACGTCGAATTTGACGAGCGCTGAAAATATCCTTCTTTAACGCTGAAAATGTGGCAGTAAGCCAAAGTTGAGTTATTGTGATGTAAATAAGGTTTGATCACGTACAATGGAACGTAGGAGGGAGTGGGTGGGGACCCTTAGCGGAGTATAAACAACCCACCCCGAGCTGTGGTCTACCACACGTGTTGGCACACGCATCAGTACCACTTGGGTCACACAAATTTATGTTGTTGTTAAATTGTTTAATTTGTATGTATAAAAACACGAATATGTAAACCCTTTATAAATACCTAGTTGTGAATATGTATGTACAAATGTGGTTAAATAAGAATTGTAGATACAATTCGTGGATCTCTGGGTTTTAGGTTATCTGGGTAGAACACTAAACCATATACACCAGTTATTTTAATTTTTTAAATTAAAAAAACATATTTATCATTATTGTGTACAACTTTTGACCACGTTTCTTTCCAGAACACTTTAGAAATCGCATTTCTCGTTTCCTGTATCTCATGTAATTAATATATAAAATGAATATTAGTGTCCGCTTGCAAAGTTGAATGAGAATGCAACTAAGCGAGCTGTCAATGGAGCCCTTTATATTGTACAAAAGAATGAACAATAACTTTCCCAGTATTTAGTGAGTGCGAGTCGAGTTCTGTAACGAAGGCCAAGGTGTCAAATGTCGGCGCCACAAAGCGGTGCAGCGCTGACGCTGTCGGTGTGTTGAATGTTTGCTTTCTCTGTCCATGTGAATACTCGAAACTTTACACCCACGTCGAGGTCGAGATAAACAGTTCAGTCGATTACAAGGTAGTAACTTTATTACACTGAACTAGAGATTCCTTACGTAGCAGATCAGAACTTATCAAATTGGCCGGTAAGAATGACTGTGTTTCAATGAAACTAAAAAAAAGTGGAATTCGTTGGATTTATACGTCTTGCCTCCCACGTTGCACGGAGAAATCTCATATTTAGCTTCAATTACAATGTAATCTGAGATTTAAAAAGTATGATGTTATTATTTCTGCAATGTCTGAACGATTTGCACTTTTTGAGGTAAAATAAAATCACTTCACTGACATGGCATAACAAAAACAAATATATACAATTCAGCAGGACCAATGTTTGGTGCAACCTATATCTATTGGTTATCAATATTATATAAGTAAGCCAAGTGTAAAGGCAAATAGTCGTGACTACATTGAAACAGAACACTATTATTAGGAAAGAATGTGCCGAAACGAAACCTCGTGAGTCAATTGTGTGGGCGTGCTGGTAGATATTCGTGCTGACCTCCCAATGGAGTCGATTAATGTACATTATGTACAAGTACTTGCAGGAAATTTTTATTAACGTATTATAATGTGAGGCAATATTAACAATTTGATTTAATAGTTTTTTAATATTTTTATTGGGCGACTTAGACCAGACCAGGAACCAGAAAAAAATATGATGTATATACAAGTACTTGGGCTACGAGTCAGAAATACGGGCATCAAACATTATTTTGTATCATGAGAACAAAAAAATAAACAATAGATATTTGATTTGCATTTATCATGGCTGGAGGGCAGTCAATCAGCGAGCGCAATATGCAAGAATATCAATCAATGGAAATCGACTCAACTGGAATATCACGGTCAAGTTCAATAACCCACAAGTCCCCGCCTTGATTGAGCAGCCTTTTTACGCTTTTTCTCCGCGCCACGCTCTATAATGTACATTTAATATTTGCTCAGTGCTCACTTGAATGTGATATTTGCGGTGTACAATAATGCAATGTTTGCTCGGCTCATTTAAAAATGTAGGTGAATGGATTACAGGGATATCTTATCGGAATGTTTGTGGGTACGCGCGTGTGATTAGATAATATACGCTTCTCGCTAAGGTGTGATATAATTGAATTATGTGAAACTTATTTTCCTTTAGTGTTTCGCGGTATATTAGGTTAGGTCATAATATGACTATTATTAAATTTAGATAGTAATAACAATTTCGATTCGGAAACATTACCACCGTCACACCTAATACTAGGTACCTAACTACTAGCTACTTGTGTGTTCGGTGTAAGGATGTGTTAGCCAGCATGTGTAAAACACGAGGCGTTCTATCTTTGTTCTTAAGAGTACAGGCGCATCTATGGCTTTGGTTACATGTCATTGGCAGCAGTAGCTACTTACCGCCAGATACACTGCAAGCTAAAACATAAAAATATAACAAAATTAACTATAATAAAATTTAAAAAAAAATGTATTTTTAAATAGTGCCTAATTATTAATTATAATACATAATACGTAAAATCAAATCGTGTCAAACAAATCTATTTGAATATATAAGCATATGACTAAAGTACGTATGCATTATCTTTTTGCTCGACAGCGTGTATCCATGTCGGCTTTTACAAACTTACGGTGATAAGAGAGCTTCACTTACACCCAACGCAAACATCATAATATAATCAGTAAACAGATAACTGTCCGCATCTCTCGGATTATCTCTGCGTCCTTACCTTAATCTCAACACTTTCCTTTTTATCTTTAGAATTTCGTTTAAAGTCGTATTAATGTCAGAATAAATAAACGACACTCCTCTTATAAAGTACTTGCCTACTTGTTCCTGGTTTCCATAGCCATAAGTAATTCAAACGACTGCCTCACACCGGTCACGTACTTACGTGACATAAAAATCCTCCAAATAAGGTGCCGCGACATTCTTTACAGTGTATTTTTAAGGTCAGCAACGATTAAGCTTTGTCGTGACAAGTTGATGAGACTTCGCAGATTATTTTAAGGAGTTCCTTCAGCATTTTAAGGTCATTACAAGTTATTTAGTTTGTTACAAAATTTACTATTTTTTGTTACCATGAGAGATGAAGTTAAAAAGAAGCATATACCCATGCTAAATATTTGTAATTATCATGCTGTTTTCTGTGATCAAGTAGCACACGGACTTACAGTCCATCTGAAGGTAAGTGGCTACTACAGTTCATGATATCTGTAACCATAAAGCCTCGTGTTCTGCGTATGTTGGCTATCACACCCTTACACCGAAACACAGATGGTGCGAACACTACTGGTTCACGGCACACATAGGTGCAGTACATAAGTACTACCCGTAAAATACAAAAAAAAATTACACGCTTGTCATAAATTGTTATATCTATTTACATTCTATGAATTTATTTTATCAACGACAAGTTAACTTACTTGTTTATTAAATTACCTGTATAAAACAATAAATATATTACTATCTCAACTTATCGTATGTAGGCGCCTTGTAAATCCAGGACGGGTCAGTAGTTGCTGGTCACTTGAATCTATTTCGGACAAATTAAAAATAACATCCACCTCCAGTCAGGGTCGTGCCGTGTGTACGCCGGGCCATTAATCTATCCGGTCAAGCATAGCTTAACTTCGGTCTCAGTGAGGCGGTGCCCGTTTTAGGGGACTACACATAGACGCAGCATACGACGACGGCATGGCGTGACCTGTGGGGCCGCTTGAAAAAAACCCTTTACATCATTACTACCCATTATAGCTCGTAATCGTCGCGTCGTCATCTCGCGTCGAATCGTGCCGAACGAGTTTTCATCGGTTCATAATATCTCCCATTACGTTTCATGCGATTACATTCTAGAGGTGTATTAGGCGGCACATGTGAAGTTATAAGGACAAGAGTGACAGCCGACGCCTAATTTACGTCAAGAGAATTTATCTGACGCGTAAGTAATAGAGGTACACGTTCGAATTAAATTACGAGGAGAAAGCTGTGAGGTCTATCTTTACTTTATATGTACAATTCAATCGAGCAGGGTTTATCAATGGTTGGATTCCTGCCATTTGTAATTTAGTTTGTGATACATAATAGGGATTTTTATATCGTAACGACTATGATTATACACGCCCTTTGTTATACATTTAACATGTAAGAATACTTACTCAAACATTTTGTATAAAATTAAGTTACTCGTTTTATCCTTACAGTCATGTAAAGAGTTTAATGAATAATGGAGTTAATAATTTATTTGCATAAAAGACACAATACAAAAGCCACAAAAACATTACGATACGCAATAAGAGTGTAGTAGAAACATAATAACCGAAATCGTTGATGTTCCAGCATACAAATAGATCCCGTACAGCATAAGCTGTGTCCACAGCACTGGTTTTCAGTGGGTATTTCGTTAATACTTTCACGTATGGAAATGTGGTTTTCAATTTCAATTTATAAAAGATACGAGGTTGTTTATTCCCTGGTAAACGGTCCATACTGAGCATAATTCGCTCCAGTAACGGGTCCAGTTCATTCTTTTAGAT
The DNA here is from genome assembly GCA_018248235.1 of Choaspes benjaminii. Taxonomy (NCBI): domain Eukaryota; kingdom Metazoa; phylum Arthropoda; class Insecta; order Lepidoptera; family Hesperiidae; genus Choaspes; species Choaspes benjaminii. Next base: position 8,317 of record DWIE01001503.1, read on the forward strand.
ATTACCTAATGTTTACGAGGCACGTTGGACGTTTTGTACAGTTAGCGCGTGGGCGCGCATTCATGCGGCGAAGCCTACTTCCGATACCCCTACGCAACTTATTGTACACTTTTGTATATCTTTATTTTATTGTTATTGTACATCATTACGTATACAGTTTCTTATCATACCTCGGAGAGAGGAGAAAGATGTATTGTGTTTTCCATTTGTATATTTCATAAGTAATATGATATGTTTAACCTCCTCTGTTTTGGATTGCATTTGTAAAAATATTTGCATACTATTACTGTGCTTTAAGGTTAATAATGAGTAATTTATAAGTGCAATGAACAAAATTAAGCAACTGGGCACTTGACTCATTTAATTACACGTGACCATTTGTTTGAAAAGACTAGTTTCATTGTATACCAAATCATTTTATACCCTCTCGTACAATTGAGCACCCTTGCTGTATACTTCTTTGAAACAGATTAAGAGTGATTCGATAATTGGCCCAATAAACGCCAACTATGCACGTGCCAAAATAAACACGAGTAAAACAATATGGGATGTTTATTGTTCCGCAACAATACAACACTGGGGTCTCCTTTCCCATATCAAACGCGATGAAAGGATGAAACTATGACGGCCATTGTTGTATCACGATCCTGTGCCACTTTAGGACCCACTAAATCACTTTCAGCAAATTTTCCGACGACCTACTATGATTTTGAACCAATTAGAGTACCTAAGCTTGTTGTATATTTTTTATAACTTTATTGTACACCACATTAGTGAGATACAGAGCATACTTGTTGATTAAACATTTTAACTGGCCCGCTCTTCCAGAAAGCCCAAATCTTGAAGAGTTTAAACAAGGAGTAGGTGGTGTTGATTTAACAATGACCTCTCCTATCGAATATAATTGTGTAATATTTTTTGTATTACGGAAAACCAATAACATTAAGGATCCGCACCATAATCACTATTCCTCAACCAATACAAAAACGTGGTCATAGAAATCTCTAAATGAAAAATTTCCGCTTATTTAATGTAATTTGAAAGATCCGTCTCTTGATGAACAGTAACACGCATAAAGAGGCCTTAAAATAGATCCAGACATAGATTAGGCTACAATCCTTGAAAGCTATGACTAAGATTTACGATGTAATTATTTGATTCAACCGCAGGTTAATAGGTCTAACATATCAAAAGTTTGTTCTTCGAATAACGTTATTATTGTATAGTTATATTATTATATTGCATTATATTTGTTTATATTCGTTGTATACTTACGCAAAACACGAGGCGTTCAATCTATGTCCTAAGAAATAGCACAGCATCTGTGGTTACAGATGTAATGGGCTGCAGTAGCTACTTACCATCAGGTAGAAGACTGCAAGCCCGTGTGCTACTTCATAATATAAAAAAAACATATTAAGCGATCTGTGTGATGTAAAAAGTTATAATCGTATCTATACCTGGTTCGCATACAAACGTCATCGCGTACATTAAGGGCGTAAACAGTATGTTGGGTGCGTGCGGCCCCAAGCCGACTGCAACAAAAATAGCCGACTTACCGTTCCTTAAGGTAATCAAACTGCATGACATTACACGTGTTAGGTGCTAAGTGACGTAAAACAAGCGTTCCCGCCCTTCGCTATCTTATATTTAGCTCGTCACTAACAAAGAATAATAAATGCATCTCCATCCTCTCACACCCTGTAATGAGGCGTCAAACATTAATAATTGTATCTAATGTGCTATCAATTGTTAATTATTATTGTTATGGCCACCCATCATGATATTAGCATGAGACAAGCGCATTGTTGATTAAATGTTGCCAGTGTTATAATAATACGCCACAGAAATGTGTAATTTAACTACTTCTAGCCGCCAATCTCGCGCTGCACAGAGTGTACAGAGACAATATAATGTGTATCCTGTCTATGTTCGTCCTAAAATCCGTTTTGTATATTGGTGTAACAATTATTGAAGTTGACTGAGTTGTTTAGCAGAATACTCCTTAAATTCAAACTTACAAATGCTAGTTGTTTATAACATTTATTAGAATAAAATAATTTAATATTAACTATCCCTGAATAAGCAGGATTTGGATTGGTTGCTCGAAATTCGACTATTTTGTGTAGAAACAAAATATTAGTCAAATATATGTGTGTGTGTGTATGTGTGTCACATGCGATAATGTGTGATGTTTTGTTAAACAATTAAATGTATTTCTACTACTTATTATTTAGATATATTAGTTTTCTGTACTCCTTCTCCATATGAACTGTAACTGAGCCAAATTACACACTCCTATGTCTGCTTAATTTTCTTAAAAAGGGGTACAAAGTTTTCGCTTCACGTATTTATAT
>DWIE01001504.1:0-10672 GCA_018248235.1 Choaspes benjaminii
ATGTAAGTGTTTACGCTTGAGTAGAAATATTGAACAAAATGTTATAGTTCTCAGCGTCTGTCTATCTGAACGCAATAAAGTCAAGACTGACTGAACAGATGACATGATTTTCACCAATGCACATAGTGATTTATAACGAGTTTAGTTATGTAATTATATATTAAGGCTTTGCGTAAAATGGCTTAAAGGTGTGGATGCTTGTTGAAGATGTCAGAAAAATCATGGAAAGTAATGTAGGCGTATATGCTCTGCTACCTGTACGAAGCTGAGGAATGTCGCAAGTTATAAATAGATGAATAACAGAATATAATTCACATTTCCATTAGTAATGTCTTATTTCTAATTGTCCAGATTTCTAAATCGAGTGTGCTAAAACTTTATTATAATGGGGTCCATTAAAGCTTATAATCAAGTGCGACTACTAAAAATTAGCTGAAGTGTTAAATTTTTGTGGTTGAATAAAGTTTTAAAAATGATGTGTAATATAAAAAAATATGTTCATCTAACGGCCGAAGTTACTGAAATACAAATCGAGTTATACACAAAATTTTAGATGACATTTCTGAACGGCTATTTTTTTACTTCACTTTTTGTGTATTATGCATCTTCGAACATACCTTCTTGTCGTAATGTTTCTCAAAGCCTAGCATCTTGACTAGCTTGTAGGCCCTCACGGAACCCTCGCTCCAGCTGATGCCGCGCAGCATGCAGAATATGATAAAAGTTTCCCGCGCCGACAAATTGTCAAATAGAGCGTCGAATTGGGGGCAATAACCTGTCAGAAGATTTTTTGATGTAGAATCAGATTAGATACTTAAAAACACTTTGTTAGTCTTTTTACTGTAATAAGCTTTTGTAGAATTCGAACTATTAACTTTAAGTTACTTGTTTACTATTGTGAAACTATAAAACTAAAATAAATATTTCAGACATTTCTACAAAAGTATATTCCAACCATCTTGCGAATACAGAAACTTAAAAACTGATAATACAAAATCTGCAACAAATTCTTATAAAACTGTGACAAAGTCAAAATAAAACCAGTAATTTAAACTTATTAGTAGGACAATTAAGCCAATAAATCAGTGCGGCATGATGTCACTCCACATCAATGAAATACACCACAAACGACAATTCGTTTAACGTTAATTCACGCCTAACTAATCGCGTGGAGCATCCTTTGACCTATATACTCGTTTGGCATGTGCTTTATGAAATACAATGTATAAAAGTTTCGACAGTCGGAGCACGGCCGCTCGCTAAGCACGATGAACATGACTGGCAAGAGATATCCACAAATGCGAAATAGTATGCAGCGACCAACCAATGCGCTTGTAGACGTCTTGCAGCTGCGTCTTGATGGAGAGCGCGTGCACGTGGGCGTGGCCCGCGCCGACGCGCGCGTCGCCCGTCAGCATGCGGAACGTGGACGTCTTGCCCGCGCCGTTCACGCCCAGCAGCCCGAAGCACTCGCCTGACCGCACCGCTGCGTACACACGAGCATATTTTAAAGTTTTAAAGGAGCAGACGGACTTGCTGTCCATCCGATAGTAAGGGTTACTGCAACCTATGACATCTGTAATCAAGGTCACAGATGTGCTACATTTGACTACAGAAGTAGTTCCCAATAGACAACGTAGTGTTTCATTACCAAAACTCAGTCTGTTAACAGCGAGAAATTTTCCGTAGAATTTGGTGAGGTTCTTGCAAACCAAGCTGTAATTGCCCAGGTCACTAGAAGGCAGCTGTTCCACCAGCCGCCTTTCAGCCGCTACATCGCTGTCTTCGTCCTCTTGTATCGGTGGCACATCACGTCGTGTTCCGAAATAAAATATCTGCGCATATAACACATCTGTACATAGAACGAATGCAAACTTGTTTAGACATTATTCAAATAATACATATAGAAATTTAATTGTGGTAGAATGTATATGGACATGCTCGGGTGGTACCAAACAACTATTTCTGGAATAAGACAACTCTTAAACTGCTTCAGCTGTAAGTGGACTGTTAATGGATGTGGGTGCTGGCGCGCATGTGCATATATAAGGCGCCCAAATTAGCCTCCTCGAACCTCCAACAGAACAAGGGACCTGTTCGAGGTCGGTTACGGCGTCATAGACGGCATTGATCACTTAACAAAAGGTTGCGGTCGGCTAGTTTCATATCAATGAAAAATATTTTAAATTTAAAGTAGGTTTTCCTTAAAACTATGTTTGAAATGTATCAACGCCCAGTAATTTTCTTTATATCGTGTCACAGCTTACCTTATTTATCACTTTGTATTCTTTCAAAAGAAGGGCAATAAATGATACTATCCCAACTAGTATCATCATGAACAAATATCTCCCGATACCTGGCTCGTCCCATTTTAAGTAAGGATTGTCTTCGATGCAACAAACGGAGATATTTAGTTTGTGACATATGGTGTTTCGAGTGCAGTTTTCAATGTTGACGAATTGGTCACAGAGACCGTCGCACGCCATTATTGCAAACGATGATACACTCATATCCCTGAAACTCCTGCTCAAACAATATATTGGTAGCGGCGAGAAAATCCAGTCGAACAGATGTGCATAATAGGGACTGCCCACTTCAGGGAGCCTTAATACTTCGGTTATCAAGAAGGGCATGCAACCTAAACAACAACACAACAAGAAATATATGTGTGTATTATTCATACATGTCTAATTAAAGTAAGAGATTAAGTAGCTCTTTTTAAACAGTACAATGGTTTTTTACTTTTGCCATATTACAACATGGATTTACCCAAAATGTAGGCAGAGGTGAACATCTTCCACCCATCCCATGACCTAGATATATTTAGATTCATATCCTACTTCTGTCCTAGTCCAGTTATGCACTGACCGCCATGCCATATTATATAGGTTAAAGTTTGAGATTCCACTCCTTTCGAAATGTTATCTACTTACCACTGAATATGTTTAAGAAACACATTTTGGAGAATCCAGTAGCAGCGGCTTCAAAGTGGAAAGATGCCAAGTAGTGCAGCGGTATTGTTGCAAACGAGAACACCAGAAGAACAATGAACACTCTTCCTGTAGGCAAATACTTTAATTTGAGGAGTGCTATTTTATAAAATAGTATTTTATTTGAAATTGTAAGCGACATCATTGTCTAAACAGATTCATAATTTTTTCCATATTTGTGATGGGTATTAAACGACAAAAATAAATAGTCTGTTGTCACAATCGTGTGATATCAATTTTACACATAATTCAGTATAAATGTAGAGAATCCCGGGAAACTTAAAATGGCGTTAGCTGTAAGGTAAAAGATTTTCATTACGAGATGTCACAGAAACATAATAATTAATTTGTTTTAACAGAAATACTTGGGATCGTCCAGTATTGCTCGCTTTTTATTTTGAGGCCTAAATTGTACGACACGTAACGTCACCTGGTAGCGAGCATTAAAATCAATAGCAACAAAGCTTCACGGATTCAAATGCCGTTAGCAGTTTGCTTAATATTCTTTTTTACGGTAAATCGATTTTTTTCAGAAATGTAATATAAATAAATTTATATATACAAGAATTGCTAATTTTAATATATAACATATTACAATATATACGCACGCAGCTCGTCAAAGGTGGCTAGCGTGTTCTCCTGAAAGATGGTGAGCGTGAGCACCACGGCCCCGCTGACGTTGGCCAGCCACAGCCAGTCCCAGCTGAGCGTGGCGGCCCACTGCACGCCCGCGCGCAGCCCGGCCACGCGCTGCAGCAGCGCCGCGCCGCTGCGCCGCTCCTGGGGCAAACGGAACCACTATGAATGTCACCGTAAAACGTGCTGCGCCGCTACCACGCTACTGGCACACCCCATAGACCTTGAATGCCACCGTGCAATGGGGTGCATAGAAGCACTTCTGATACACGCCCGCTCAAAGTACACGCGCTGCAGTAGTGCAGTACCGCTAGGACGCTTACTTACTCAAACTGTTATACATAAATATGTTACAAAGGGATGAATAGAAACATTCTTCAAGTTTCAACTCAACTAAACAAACGTAACTTTTGTGTACCCTCGAAAACGTGAGAGCATTAGGCATAACTCATGCTAACAATTTTTTTACAATTTGCAATAAAAATATTATATGATAAAAATATTGTATCTAATAATTTACTTTTGCTGTATAATGCAATATGATTTGTTTATATATGTTTAGCATTGATTATGTAACATTACAATTATTAATAATATTTGTAGATTCATATTTATATAGCAATGAAAGAAACTCACCTTGATCACAAATAGAACTAAGAACGCAGTAACAAAGGCCATACAAAACCCTATGTTAAAAGCGAATTGAAATCCCATACTGCTCCCTGAAGCCATTACTCTAACCTAAAATGATTAAATACATTTACAAAACTGAAATTTGAAGAAAACATAAATGATAAATAATTTTTGCCAAATATGAATAATTTACCAAGTTATCAATAGAATATGGCAGTGGATAATTGATAATCTTCAGTGTACTATTAGGAGAAAGAGCGCGCAAGATGGCGTTGTTGACGATTGCGAGCGAGATAGCAGAGTCATGATAGCCGTAGTTACTGAACCAGCCGGTGATACGGTTCGGAGAGAACGTGGCTCCGACCAAATTCTCGTATCTCACTCGTGCTAGATCTGAATCACTCAAGTTCAGATAAAATTTTCCTAAATCCGTTCTGCCTATATCGGTTAACCTCATAGCAGGATTGCCAATGCTTTTGAAATAATCCTTGTAGGCAATCATTGCTCTACTCTCCAAACTATTCCGAGTCAAGTTAAGTCCTTCTGATATTAAAGTCTCCGTGTTTCTAAAACCGCTTTCCAAGCTCAGTTCCAAAGAAGGTAGTTGTGATATAAACTTCCACGATCTTGCAATTATAACTGATATCGTTATGTTGATTATAGGAGTTACATATTGTATAAAAGCGGCCAATTTGTTTCTTGAAGCGGTGGCGACTAGCTTGAACGTCGTTGCTCCGAATTGATAGAAAAGTAACCGGCAGCCTTTTGCACTCTGCATCGGTTCGTTGATCGCTGCAATTTTAAATGAGATGTTATAATTTAGTATATCGCTATACAATCAAGCTACATAGTTCAATATGAAGAACAAACTGTTGTAGTTAAGTCCAGAGTGTAGTTGGCCCTCTGTAGGCATAACTGAACTGCTGCTATGAATCCTTGTATAGTTTCCTGTTTTTGCTGATCCATTTTCTGTATTGTCTTCAATGCCTGCCCTGTAATATAAACAACATAACGATAAACTCAACCGTATTTATGTCTATACTAACTGTGTTCCGTTTGATGGTAGAGTTATACATACTTCATGAAAACTTCCTCCAGACTCGTGACAGATAATCCGTAGCTAGCTATTTTCAATGATTCCTTTTTCTCTTCGAACACTCTAAGCATTTCAGGGAAAACGTTAATGTTTTCTTTCGGTAATGTGTACGTCAATTCCGATCCTGTAAATAGAATAAACGTAATAAAATGTATTCAAAAATCTGTTAAAAATACGAACTCACTCGTAGTACTCAAGAGTAATTTCACCTATATTCGTATTCTGGGTGACATCAGGAACATAGTCTTTCAAGAAGGCGATAATCTCGCGTGGGTTGCAGTTGTCCTTCTTGACGATGGTAAGTTTGTAGCCGATGCCGTAGTGCTTCTTAAGGAAGTAGGGGGTGCCTACGCACTGCAGCCGCCCGCCCGCCATGATGGCTATGCGGTCGCCGAGCACATCAGCCTCGTCCATAAAGTGCGTCGTCAGTATCATCGTGCGACCTGAAAAAAATGCTGTTTTCACAAGACGCCAGAATATCTTGCTATCTAGCATTAGGCCTCAAAAAGATAATATACCTCGATACACGTGAGGTGCAGTATCTACTCACCACCTATTTATACACAGTAGGCACCCAGAAAAATCTACATAGACAGTAGGCGATAGGCAGGATATCCCCTGAGTGGAGGTCCTAATGTCTCAGTGAGGTCATGTTGTTTTTCATGCATTCTTGCGTTCTGTGGTTCATGACAAACTTAATCGACCCAAAACAGACCCATCGTTGTGTTTGAAGTCGGCCACAAGAGCGTTGCTACACCTGAGGTCTAAGATGGTCGCCTCGAGAATTCTGCGTGCCGGTTGCCACACCCTTCAAGCTGATTTACAACTCATAACAGCTATTTCACAGCAGAAACGTGGCGGTGGCGCAAATCGATAAATTCTACCACCGATTATAATGATGTTAGTACGCACACCGTCTTACGAATTTTGAAACTGTTTTTCCTTTTATTTAATTTTTTTCGTTGTTAATACATTTAAAGTAATTATAGTTAATTTTAACATAGGCCGAACTACTCGGCAAAAACAAAAAAGGGCCGTACAGAATATCAATGCGACCCCATGCCACGAGTGTTTGTGAAAATGTTTCTTTTATTTTTTAATTCAATTTTATTTAAACCTTTACCAATAAGTATTAGCTACGTGGGCATTATTTTTTGGAATAAATAATGTTATCTTTGTTTCTGTCGGGTAGAATGGAGTACCTCTCTTCTCCTTCTGCAGCAGGTCCCAGAGCGCGCGGCGCGCGGCGGGGTCGAGGCCGGACGTGGGCTCGTCCAGCAGCACCACGCGCGACGCGCCGCACATGGCCGCGCCCACCGACAGCCGCCGCTGCTGCCCGCCCGACAGCTGCTTCGACACCACGTTCCGCTGCCCGACGCAATGCACGGTTCCATTTAATTCAACATTTATGGACAGTGACATGATTAGTGAGCTGTGGCTTAAGCACGCACTGGATAGATGAGGCGACTATATTAGCCCTCAAGAGTAGCAACGCCCTTGTGACCACCTTCGAACAGAACCATGGTTACGTATCAAGTCGGTTATGATTGTCATGGACTGCAGTGATCACTCAACATCAGGTGACCTGCATGCCCGTTTTAATAAAAAAAAACATCACACTCAGATCAACAAAATGTAAATGATTACTTCTGATAAACCAAACATGATAAAGTATTCTATGATAAATACTACAACATACTAAACTGCAAGCCCATGTGCTATGTCATAACATAAAAAACTATTTTACTATTTATACTCCACATTTAATTCAGTCCTGGTCAGTTCACACGCTTAACACTTACCTTATCTTCTAACTCCAATAACTTCACAAAGTGATCAACTTCTTCGGGTATTTTAGACTTATGCACGCCCTTAAGTCTCGAATAAAATATAATATGTTCTGCTACTGTCAAGTCCGGGAAGAGCACATTGTGTTGCGGGCAAATTCCTAGTGACTTGCGAGCTTGTTCCGTTTCCGTAACTATGTTATACCCGTTGATAGAAGCCGATCCAGATGTCGGTGGGACCATACCTAAAGAATTAAAAATTCTTAGAGCACAGATAAGAGAGAGAAAATTATATACTATACTTACGGAAACAATAAAAATATCTTAAATACTTTTTTCAACGTTCTCAGTTTAAGCTAACCAATGCCAGATAATGTAATGTGTAACAATGTAAACAAAAAATAATCAGACCATTATACTTTCAAGGTTCAATTTAAGGTTAATGGTCGAGTAGATAATCTACTTAAAAAACAGCCTTAGTCATTATTTTAGAAATTAGCCACCATGACGAAAACTTGATTCTATGTTTGCTGTTGCGAAAAAGAACTAAAACACAGCAATGCGAAACAATAATTGGCTCACTTCCCTTTTTAGATGCTTTTTACATTTGAAACATTTTAATAACAGTGTGAGTTAAACAATTCAACCAAAGAATATGCAAACAAATATGAATATGCATGCGTTACGCGTGAGTGAATGTAGTAAAATATGATTACCCGTCAACATAGATATAGTAGTGGTTTTACCAGCGCCATTATGACCTAATAATACTGTTATTTCATTTTCATACATTCTAAGTGTTAAGTTATCCACAGCCTTTTTCTTTCCTTTGTATATTTTTGTTAGATTTTCTATATTAATGCCCATGGGTACTCCCTTCGGCTCTTCATCATGAATTACTTCTAAAAGCGCATCTTGGTAGTCTTTATCAATCCCATCCATATTTGTCATTGCTGCAGTTTTGTTTTTATTGGGGAGCCAGAAACTTTTGGTAAACGGGAAGTACCACGGAAGAGGCACGCCATACAATCCAGGTCGTATCTTCTCTACATACATTGCTATCAACATGTACAGCACTGTATCCAGGATCAGCATTATCACCACGTGGCCTGGTTGAAACTGATCGTGGTACGAGATAGACGTGAATAGCTGGTTCCATTGTAAGCCTGGAGTATTAGTGGCGCAATTATTCATATTAGAACAAATTATAATCACAATAATAATATTTTTTTCCATTCCGAAAATGGGAAAAATTAATAAAAAATTTAGAAATCAAATTTATATCTTTGAATACTTTAAATATTTATTATCAAAAATAAAAAATACAAAGCCGCGACTGCAGAGCTGTAGGCTCTTGGTTTGATAACTGGGTTGGATAAGAAGTGCTAAATGTGTTTTTTTTTTGTTAGGAATAAATAATCTAAGTAGTGTTTCGGAGTACGGAAATGTGCCCGGTACATGAAAAATGCCTCATTAGGTCATATTACGTGGAATCTAAACCTGGCGAAACTTTCCCTACATCTGCATACATTTACACAATACATGTATGAGTTATATTTAAAAAATATGCATTAATCTAATGGAACTCATTGATTCATTACCTCGTGAAGTTCCTTCGCATATAATGATCATTTGGAATGCATAACCCATGGCCGTGTTCGATATAAGACTTAGTAACACCTTAGTCGTCAGGCTGATGTCCTCATATAGAACCTGACTCAGCATAAACACCGAGTATGTCGAAAACCATGCCAGACCCATAAATGCCGCGGCAGTATTCGCTCTGGTGAAAAACACGCTGACCATGAAACAAAAGGCCAGCGACGACATTACGAAGAGGACCATGAAGAACACCAGTATCGACTGTGGTGTGAACGTAAGCACGGAATACCTATCTCCTTCAGCAGTTGAGTTGAATGGTATCTTAAAAAGAATAACCATTAAAATGACGGAAATAAACAGGAAGGAGAACTGCTTAATAAACCAAGCTAACCAATGCAGCCAAGACGGTAAACCCATTATGGTCATTGTTTCCTGAAAACAAAATCCTTATGTTATCACATACTCCAGTAGATATAATACCAATATAACTTTGTGTTCTATTACTGTGTTCGATATAATGTAGTGACTGCATCTATTGATAATCATACCTTTAACTGCAATTCTTTTTCCGCGGTCACAACACGAACAGTGTTCACAAATGAATATGCAAAACACAACATTATTATCATTGAAATGAACCTCTCCATTGCAATCAACAAATCGTCATCCCTATAAGCTAACTGAGGTAGGCGTTGCAGGTATACTTTCGTGTTGATAGACTTTCCTGATTTCTGCTTAATTATTTCTTGTGACACAGCATGCTGTACTGCTAGGAACATTTCAGGAGAATAGCCTACAACATGTTAAAACATTATAATCTACTACAAAGCTTATAAGCAAGTAGTATTGTGGTATTTTTTAATATTACACCTAATCACAATTACATTATTTTTAATGTTTATTGACATATAGCATATAGCACACGGGCTTGCAGTCTACCTGCTACTAAGTAGATACTGCAGCCCATGACATATGTAAACACAGATGCGGTTTTACTCTTGAGGACATAGATCGAACGTCTCGTGTTCTTCGTATGCTGGGTATCACACCGAAACCCAAGTTGTCCGAACACTACCCTTTCACGGCACACTTAGGTGTGATGATAGTACTGATCCATGTTCGACCGCCCGTTAGGTTATTCCAGACACGAAACAAACTAGAAAAAATCGTCCGCCGCGGGAATCTAACCCGCCAACTCACGTTTCGCAAAGCGGTTCATTACCGTCTGCGTCAAGGAGGTCGTCGGTGTTTTTAAAAAAATTATGATAATTTGTTTACGAAAAACTATCCTGTTATAAAACTATTTTAAGATTAAATTAAACAAACTAATTAAACATGTTTAATACGTAACTAATATATTTCCTAAACACAAACAATATAACACGCGATTAAGCATAAAATGTCAAATGTGATGGTTATTACCTGGCGTTTTACCACCGTAGAGATCATCAGGTTCTCTTGGGCCTGGCCGAGGAAATAGAGGAAATAGCAGATTTGTCCTCCAACTAGCCCTCAACGGATGTTCGACCATAGGAGTCCTCATAACAGCTGGAAATCTGAGTGTTACTTCCACATCATCTGGCCATGCAGTTGCATCTAAAGTATGTCAAATATTTATTAAGATGAAAGTAATATTAACATAATTTTACGTTATTAGGAAAACTTCTTTTGGAGGGCTGTTTTTTTTTTATCAACTCACGCCATATGCCAAGGCGTTAAGCTTTTAATTCCTTAAGGGAATACCTCAGAAAGAATAAGCAATTACTGAGAATGTATAGCTTTAGAAAATATTTCATTCATGTCTTGATGCTGAAGTTAATATACCTATACGCAAATGTAGTATGTAAAATCCTTATGCATTATGCTTATCCATATGCATATGCAGTTAATGGGAGGAGCAAATTAAGGCACTTATAAAGTTGAAGCAG
>DWIE01001505.1:0-10671 GCA_018248235.1 Choaspes benjaminii
AAATTCCAACAGGACTTTTAATACATCTCTAGAACATTAAATCGACAAAAACAAATGGTGCTTCCTAGGCTGCTCTAATTTCCAGAAGTCCGTTCGGCGGCGCGCAAAGAGCGCACCGCGTTCACTAAGCAGCAGATCCGGAGCCTGGAGGCGGAGTTCGCGCGCGCCAACTACCTCACGAGGCTACGCCGGTACGAGATCGCCGTCGCGCTCCATCTCACCGAGAGACAGGTATCTAGAAGCCCCAGGGCCAATACGCTCAACCACAAGCACCAGCTCCCACAAATTACACTGTACATAGCCAGTCAGTACTAAATTAGTCAGTCAGTGTACTAAGTCAAAGTGAGATTCATTTATTCATAATAGACTATTTTGTAGTACTTTTTGAACTTCAAAGTACAATACTGCCACAAAAGCCCGGAGCTGCAAGCGACGCCACAGCAGGTGCAACAAGTGAGTCGCCGTGCCCTCCCTCTCAGGGCCGGAATGATTCGCTCACCCTTCACCTTTTCCATGACATTATATTCTATGTACCCATATATTAAGATATCTAGTAGATAACTCTCACTTTGTACATCCCCCCCTGTCCTGTCTTTTTGTGTTCACCCCGATTCTATGACAAAAATATCTTGATTTACAGGATAACAAACGGTATGGTTTTTGTCAAAAAAAAAATAAAGCTCCAACTTGACTAGAATATAAATAGTATAGAAAAATAATAATAAAACAAAAACCTTCGATGTCTCATTCGGCTGTCACAATCTCACCAGTAGGAAATTATGAAGATGGGAACATAAATCAGAAATAATGCTCCATATTCTGCAGGTGAAGGTGTGGTTCCAGAACCGTCGAATGAAGTGGAAGCGAACGAAGGGCGCGGCGAAACACGCGAAAAGGAAGGATTAAGTCAAGCCGCGCTCCAACGGACGGGAATGGAGGCACCGTGCCACAAATTGATATATTCGTGTCTATGACTTCGGTATAACTACTAGTTAGTTACTAAACCATTACGTTATATAGTTTACAATTACATTGATAACATCGTTTTACTTGGATCTTGTTTAGCTAACAATTTGATTGTATATCATCACCACTTATCACATTAAAGACAACGTAACCTAATTAAATAACACCAACACAACTCCGAACATGGCACTCGGAAGATTCCCGCCAGAAAACTTTGAAGTTTAATACAGAATGTGATAATTCTATTCAAATTAATACGCACATATCGAACGTATTGAAGTAAAGCTTCTTGAAGAAGTGAACACTTCTCTGGAAATAGTTATATTAAACATTTTCGCCAATATGTATATAAAATGAGGCTGTCACGACGTTTTTTTGAATCATTGCTATAGTGCACATTGAATGCTTTTTTTAACAATTGCTTATGGACAAAACAAACACCTACATAGACAATGCAATTCCAAAGTATTCTTCGCACAATATCAGCAAGTTTGTACCAGGATTAACACCATTGTAAAACATCAAAATTTATCATCATTATTTATCTAGGTTGGCACAGACAGACATATTTACGTTATTACTTTCCAAAATAATAAATATCAATGTTAAAATTCATTTTGAACATTTCCAGAACAAAGTAGATTTTTTTTTACAAAAATACTATCTGTACCATCCCAGTGCAAGCACACGGTACCTATTAGATTCATTTTAAAAGAAAAATAATGGCCGCACTCAGAGAGACACATTAAAACTCACAACTCATTAATCTTATTTATAAACCTACTCCACCCCGCGGTTTCATCCGCGAAGAACAATATAATATAGCCTTATATTTATCGCATGTGATTTCATCATAATACAAGTAAAATTATTGGTCTGTCCATTGGGACCTGTACTTTTTTCTGTACCAAAAGTACCCAATATTCTGTGTTGTACATTTGCAATTGTAAAAAACATTCTCGCGTATTGTAATTAATTAAGATATCATGTAAAGATGTGGCTGTAATATCTTTAAAATAACATATATTAAATAACACTTCCGGAGATTCCCTTCTACATACAAACACAAGAATGCAATGTGTGCTATTTTACAACATTGCAAGAGAATCTATTCAATAGATGAACTGATATCATTTATTCATTATTTCTTTAACATAACGTTTCTGAATGCGGCCGTTAGACATAATTTGACAATTCAAAGAGTCAATATACTTCAATTGGACACCATCTGTCAAATATTGAAATGAAAAAACATCTCAAAGCTAAATAACAACTCCAAATTAATTATTTCTTACTCCAAATGTTTCCTTGTTTATTCTCATTACAACAATTTTCTCTTACACAAACTATTTCTTTGATAATTTTAACATTCTCTTCAATCCTATGTGGTAGACCCAATTACCCAGATGTGCCATTGGTTATAAAGAAAAATACGTATTTAATTTAATATATAAAGTGTCTTACTATAAACATGTAAATTTTAGTTGTGTTTTTTAAAATCATCGAGCACCAAATGTGCATAATTTATGCTTACAAGTTTAACAAAAGGCTAATTATTTCTGCTGTGAAATAGCTTTTATGAGTTGTGTTTCAGCTTGAAGGGCGTGGCAGCCGGCACGCACAAGATATATGAAGCCACCATCTTAGCCCTCAAGAGTTGCAACACACTTGTGACCAACTTCAAAAAGAATGATGGCTTTGTATCGAGTTGGTTATAGTTGTCATGGGCTGCAGTGATGCTCAACATCGGGTAAACTGCATGCTGCTCTTATTTTCATTAAAAAAATAACCTAGCCTTTTTTTCGACATATCTTTCAATGTATTGCTTAACCAAAGTTTAAAATCAATGTCACTCATCAAAACGGTTTGACGTTAAGAGGTTATGATTTGCAACAACATGGAATAAATGGAAACAACTCGTCTTCATTTGGAGAGCCGATAAGAACTAGCAAAGTATTACTTAATGAGATATTTATAAATAAGACTGTAACATTATATAAATTGTACTTACTCAAACACAATTTGTTCAATTCTAATAGGTCGGATGTTTAAAGAAATTGATTGTACTCATAAAATTTTGATAAATTAAATTTTGAATGTTTTATATTTAGTCGTCTACATTATTTTAGACCTACATACCATATAAAACAATATAAATCTTCTAAGAGCAGAGCTTGAGCAAGATTTTCTGGCTAATTGAGTGTACCACTGTACTAACCGAATATCACTCAACGTCATTTCGTATTGCAGTACAAGTGTATGTAACATCATTGCTTCATTCTCCCTTCTTAACTGACATGGGACACACTATAGAATCTACGTAAATTAAGAAAGAGGGTGCTGTTGTGCTCTAACAAGGCAAAAATCACTCGATCAACTTCAATCAAACATTCAAGTTTTGCTCCTTAGGCATGTGGGGTCCTACCAAAAGTAAAGATTATCACAAGATCTTCATTTCGTAGCAAGCTATTACAGTTTTACGAAAATAAGATTTTTCTAGAAAGGAGACGTGCAAGTACTTCTAACGCGAGCACAGCCGCGGACATAAAGCAGTTTACTAACAAAGTGTTTTAAATACGTTGACAGATTTACATAAACACTGCACAACTCACTCATTTTCCGAACTTGACTGACGCACTGGGTCGTTCAATAATTTTAAATTGCAAATGCATTGTTTATATAAAAATATTTTTTCCAGTGTCCAAAGTCAGCCATGATAATATATTCCCAAGCGTGTATGTCCGATGTCAGTGGGGAGGGGCGAGGGGCGAGACCTTTCTGCAGTGCGAGGGCCCCGCGGGGCCGCCCCGCTAGCCGTGGTTCACGTTCACGCCGGACTCCAGCTCGGAGGCGGGCGTTTCTGGTTCCTCGTCGTTGTAGATGTTCTCTGCCATCTGCCATACCTGCATAATATTGTCTTCGGAGACGGAGCAAATCACCCATGGTTCATTGGGGTTCCAGGAGAAGTCCGATATCTTGGCGGTGTGACCGCCGTGGATGAACAGCAGTTCTGGTGGGCCATCCTCTGCATCTTCTGCCGTTTGCTCTTCGCCGATCTTTGACAAGTCCCATACGTGCAATCTTCTGTCTGTACCACTGCTAGCCAGGATGGTTTCGTTGTGCGGCGACCATTGTACTTGGAAGATCTCGTCTTTGTGTGATTCAAATGAGTGTAACTTTAACTTAAGATTACGTAGATCCCATAACGCCACTGTTTTGTCTGCACTGCCTGTGGCTAGTATGAACTCTGAGTAGGGGTTAAAGCTGAGGCAGTTCACTTCTGCTGTGTGAGCATCAACTGTGTGGGACGGCTTTGACATGTTGTTGCATCTGGTGTCCCAGATCATGAGTTTCTGGTCGTCAGCGACGGAGCCGAAGAGCGACTCGTGCAGCAGGTGCCAGGCCACGTCCTCCACCACCGCCGTGTGGCCCGTGAACACCGACTTCGCCTCGATCACCCGCCCCTCCTTGGGCGTCGCGTTGATATCCCACAGGCAGATTGTATGGTCGTCGCTGCCAATGGATTTTTTCTTATTTCAATAGTTTCACTAGTAAGCAATTTTTTGTGACTGACAAGTATTTTTATTTATTTTATTTATTTATGTACATACAGAACATACATACATACAGAAATATGAATGAGAAGTAACATATAGTAATGTTTATACACTTATTTCAGGATGAATAGTGGAATAGTGGAAATAGTGGAAATAGTGGAAAATGCATTTGGTGAAGCCAACAAGTGAGCATAAATATGAAAATGTAATTGTAATATATGTATTATTGTGAGTGAAGGGATTATATCTAACTGAATGTTCACTGGTTTACAACACAAAATACTTAGCCCTTTTTGAGTTGACAGTGCTTTCATTGGTACACAGACACAAAGTATTTTCAGCTTTTATATAGAATATATAGAATCATTTTGATAATATTTATGATTTTAATTGATGTTTGGAAATAGTAAATACAAATATATGGGGAATCAAATGTACCCGGGTGAGTACCACAACCACACCTATTAGTGATGTGGAATAGCTCTTATAAGATGTGTTTCAGTTTGAAGGGTGTGGCAGGATAAGTTAGATGAAATTAATTTTAACTACTACACCACTTATATTTTGCTTATTGACTTAATGTTGAGCTACCCTACATTCATATTACTTTTATAAACAAAGTAAACAATTATGTGGATACCTGCTTGCTTACAATATGTCCATATATAACACCATGACATCTGTAACCATAGCAGTGCTACTTCTGAGGACACAGTTCAAATGCCTCATGTTCTGTGTATGCTGACTTTAAGGGTATGTTACACCGAAACATATATAGTGAGATCACTACTGTTTCATGGCACAAATAGGTGTTGCAGTTGTACCAACCTAGTTGAACATATTCATGGTCTACCACCAGTAAATTACTACTATATTCAGTGACTATAATTATTATTTACCTGGCGGACAATAGATAACCATTGAGGTTTGGATTCCATGACAGGCCATACCCTTCTTTTTGGTGCCCTCGCAACCTCAAGTCAGGATGACACTCCCCAGAAGGTTCAGGTTTTGATGGATGTTTGGTGTAATCGAACACAAGGACATCGGAAGACGGTGTCCTTGTGGCAATGACACAAGGGTTCTGCGGCATATACCGTGCCCTGTTTACCTCTCCTTCATGATTGATCTTGATTTCTATGTCGATTTTACCTGACACTGAACCAAAACCACCAAATTCTGGAATACAAATTATTGTACTGAATATTACACCTTTAATATTTCTAGAGAACTATGCTCACATCAGAAATTATAATGGCAGTAACCTTAACGTTGTACTGCACTATATAATTTATGTCCTTCTTTGTAGAATAGTGTGGGAATTTGTGGTGATAGAACATATCCAGGAACATATCAAGAACATAACATGAATATGTTCGACTGGGTCAGTACCACCATCACACCTATTCGTGCCGTGATACTGTAGTCGCACTACTTGTGTTTCGGTGTAAGGGTGTGATAGCCAGCATACACAGAACACAAGGTGTTTGATCAAAGTCCTCAAGGGTAGCACTGCATCTGTGATTACAGATGTTATGGGCTGCACTAGCTACTTACCAGCAGTTAGACTGCAAGCCCGTATGCTACTTCATAATATAAAAAAAATAAAAAAATTAACAACACCACTACTATATTTGTTGTGAAGCAAGTCTCGCAAATTATGTTTGAATGTGAAGAGTGTGGGCACGAGAGTGACAACACAAGTCTGATTGAGCTCAAACGGGATAATAGGTCTATTTGTATCTGGATTCAAGTGTCATGGGATGCAGTGCACCATGTGAACTGTGTGACTGTTTTCTACTCTAGGTTCCATTAAAGAATATCTGTTAACACAATGTGGAGTTTTAAAATGGAGAGCCAATTTTTTTTCCTCTGGCATTTTTCTCTAGATCTACCTCCCCATAATTATAACTGGGATAAACCAGATAATCGTAAATACATATAAACCTGCTGTTAATCAAGTGTATGTGAAATACCTCATGATAAAATAAGTTTTGAATTTGAATTCAATTAGTTAAGTGACGGTGTAAATCACATTCAATAATAAATAATCAATTTTAATTGTGTTTAAGCACTTTTGTGATTTTCACTTACCACCCTTATCGTTATCATAATGGCTGGCATCAAACTGTGCGTCTTCATTGGGAAGTTGGACGCTTGCAATGAGTAGATGATTTTGTTCATCTGACGTATGGGTACCCAGGATCAACCTGTGCACAGAGTAATCCTTGCCCTCGGGTCTCGTGACGTCGGGAAGCCACTGCGCGGTCAATGAGGGCCACTCCAGAGCATGTGTCATGACCAGGTCGTATAGGAATGGAGTATTCTTCTTCCATATCTTATATTCCTCGTTGATAACTCTCTCCTCCACGGCATCATCGAAAGTTTCTCCATCACCCTTGTCACCCATTTTATTTTGAAACAACAATAACTTTTGGATATCGGTTGCGAAAATTTATGGAAATCCAACCGGCCCCGTAAAGGCGCCAAACAACAATTCCCCTTCAGCGTTCCTACTCGACGACAGCTTACAAACTTCCGGTTTAATAAGCTCTTTTATTACTTATTATGAAAACTATAAAATTTCTAATATGTTTTAACGAAAATAAAATACTATATTATATCACTTATTTTATTTCATATACATATTATATTAATTATGTTCAAATAAACTAATACAGTTACAGTAATTTGACTCATATATCTAAGCCGGAAGTATTGTCTCAAAGTGGGTTGCCTTGTCAATATTTATCTGCTTTTAACGTTGAACTTTGATCTTAATAATTTATTAATTATTAATAGAAATATATAATAATTATTATTATTACTAATACTATACTGTAATAAATAAAAATTGTTGTTTAAAAATAGTCTTATAGTGAGAGACTACATAAAAAGGATTTCTTTAATTTATTATTAAACATAATATACAATGTTTTATATAACACACAACCTAAACACATATATTTGGTTTTCATTGGATCTGATTGGATCAAATATGTAAGATACAATTTAAAATATTTTATGAGTTAGTTTTTGAAAAAAGTATCACTTGCATTAAAATGTTGCACTGTCACAAATATTTAAGACTATACAGTATAGATTAGACAGTATGTAGTACAATTGTCATTGCTATCATTGTGTGCGATTATATTATTGGCATTACAATTACATTCTATAGTCTTTGATTACAATCACATTTTGGCAGCAGTTATATTATTGACAAATTCACAAAACTGTCAAAACGCCAATATGGCTGAAGCTGCGTTCGCACGTCGTGAAGCACGAAGGAGAAGAATTTTAGAAAATTCTCAAAATCGGCTGCAAATCATATCCAGTATAACAAGTGATGAATGCTATCATGATGCTCCGATCAGAATTGTCAATGCACCAGTTATTCCAGTCGTACCCGTCATACCCGTAATTCCCGACATTCAGCAAAACATTGACGAGATTCCGGCCACGACAGAAAGCACAAGCAAGAAGGAGCCAATCAATAACGGTATAATTACCACCGAACCAATATCTCGTGAAATGTTACCACACAGTGATGGAGATTTTCTACTTGGCGAAGGTGAAATTGCCAACGACTTGGGAGCTTTCGCATCCCCGAAGCCTGAGTCGTTAAAGCCTTCGCTTATTGAAAAACTTCTCCGTCACAAATATGATATAGTAATAGTGTCACTGCTGGTGCAGTTGCTCTATAGTTTTTCCATTATTACTAGCGGTATTTTCTACCTCTTCCTTCCACCAATTTTGTACACATTAACGAAAGTGAAGTTCGCATCAGCGCCAAATACGCTATTAAGTTATGCCAACATTCTTATCATATTTGGTGGCTTGACTGCACAAAGAGCAGAACAGGTCCTGACAGTGTTACACTGGGCAAATATGATTGCTCAAGATTTATGCGTGTACTTGTTTGTCACAGTTTGTATACAATCACTAATTTGTATAGCCATGAAGAAAAATTCAACATAAAATTTAGATTTCTTAACTGTTTTCCCAGAGATTGGCAAAATGTTATCAGATTATGTACATGAGGATACTGGACCAATTGATTTCAAGAGGTGAGAGTAAATCTTCAAAGCTGTTTTGTACTAAGCTTAATTGTTTCTAAAGCATCTCACTCATACAAATTTGTATTCTATAATAAAACAACTTAACAATCAACTGTTTTCTGTAATCATAATACATTGCCAAGCATATAAAAGTTATCTGTATGTTTTTATAACTACCATCATAGTATTGATCCGAAATATTGGCTTTTTGTTACTCTGTAAGTTTTATATCAAGTGTCTTACAAAGTATCTACTTTTGTGGCAAAAATTATCACATCGGATTTTCCATCTTCACCTCTTAAATGGAGTCAGTTGAATTACCAGTAATCCTGTATCTCATTATTGTTCTTTATCAGTCAATGAAATAAATTTTCTACTTAATTATACTACTAATGTATGTGTGTAAGTGTTCAACTTGCAAATCTGCTTGAATGATATTCATTTTGTAATCCTTTTTAACTATAATGTATTTATAGATATGAAAAAAAAATCAAAACTTCTACACAGACAGTGATAACAGACTGATGATCATAATAATAAGATTGTTATAATCATGAGTGCCGTTTTTTTCAACAATTTGTGCCAGTTTTGGGTGTGACAGGAAGATTGAAAGATACTGCAGTGACAAACAGGCTACGGCAGAAGGTGTACGGGTTTTGATTGCTTCTGCCTTTAGGTATGAGGAGTGACAAATGTGCGTTTTAGTCACATATTGCCATTTTAGTTTTAAAATTTAGTGTTTTGTATATAATAAACAAGTTTTGTAACATCAATACAGCCAATTTGTTACATAGATGGTTGATATGCCAGATGATTATTGGATTTGTAATGAATGTAACACAAAGGAGACAAACAAGTAGTTTTGTTACTACTTTTATGTATAATGGATAAATTTTGTATATGTAGTTTAATTGTATAATCTTCTCTTTTCATATACTGCATTTATAACCTTTTTAAATTATAATATATCTGTAGAGCAAACCACTTTATACCCTTTGTTTTATTTCATAGGTGTTACAATAATAGAATGAAAGACACATTTTATAGTACAATAGTTAAGTGACATGTCTAGCATGATGTCAAATTTCAATTTAATATATTGATATCATGTCACTCTGAAGTAGCATGGCAGTCTGTGACTGAAAATTTTGACTTTTGTGTAATAGTGAATGTAACTTTTGCTTGTTTATTTGCTCAACTGTAATCATTCTGCCGTATAGGGCTATTCATTTATTTCATGTAACTTTAATATTGTGGGACAGGTTTAAAAGGAATATAATGAAATACTTGTATAGAACAGGGAATTAAGCTGGCATGAGTAAGTACCAAAGACAATTATTATTTAATATATTGTTATTTTGTGTATGTATTTTGTTTGTTGCAAGTAGTGTTATGTTGACATATTACAGGGTGTGCACTTGTCGAACACATGATGAGCGAAATTTATCATGATATGGAAGTTAGGTATAACGAGCTCCAAGTAGCAGATTCTTACTATTGAGATTATGATTAAACAATCATAACACAATTTCTCTTAAAATGTAAATTGAAGTTATCCAATTCTGCACTAGCCATATAGGTAATATGCCTAAACCACCATCTATGTCAGCAATTATTATTTACAAGAGTCACAAGATGTAAAATATTTTTTTTATATATTATAAACATGTAGAAATAAGAATAGGATTGTCATACATTAGTACATTGTCTACCAAATAATTGTAATTTCTGCTGTTATCTGCTTATATGTTATAGCATAATATTTAAGTACATTTAACAGGTTTATTTAAATGGTATAATGTATTGGATATTAACTAATTAAATTCTGTGGATCAGCTTAATTCCTGATGTTATAAATTGTTTTGTCAATAAATTAAAAGATTTATTTTAATTATATTTTGTAACAAAGTTTTGAAATAAAATTATTCTATCGGTTTTTCGGCAGCTCTTCTTTTGATATACTCCTTCAACTGTAATAAAAAGACAAAAGCAGTACAAAGTACCTATGTATTTTAAATGAAGCACAGTTATAAGTTGTAGGCGGCGGTGACGGTGATAATCTGGCCAGCGAAACGTAAGATTGCGGG
>DWIE01001506.1:0-10671 GCA_018248235.1 Choaspes benjaminii
GCCCAACAGTCACCCATATGAGAGCGTGACAGTTTTCTGTCCGTCTGAACGTGTGGAGTTAGTGGACTTGTTGACATCCGAAGACATTCTTCTCGATCTGACAAAGCCTCTGTATCTGAACTTCACACACGAAGCCATCGTGAACCGCTTCGAGAAACACTATGAGGCCCATGACAAAATCACTGGGGATGTGTACGTGTGTGACAAGCCGCCAGAAGACAGCACCACTGATGAGTATGATAACAGACCTAACCTTTTTACAGCTTAAAGGTTTTTTTACCTATTCGAACTTGGTTATAACTGGATTGCTACTCCTGAGATCTAAGATCATCACCATATTATCTTGTACGTGCTGGCACTTACACTCATCAAAGTAAAATACAGTTCGCAAGCGGTGCTTCAAGGGAGAATTAGGTATGGCGATATGTATTTTCACATCACAAATGATTGGTATTCATTGTAATTGATTGGGGTAAGGAGAATGCTCGAGTTAACATCGTATACAGCCAATGTCACGTTTTTTAAAACATCTATTAGAATCTTTAATACTTAGAACAACACGTCTCATAATATATTTTTTTTTATTCTATTATATAATTAAACAACACCGATTCAATATGAAATATTCTTCAAGGGTCAACTTCAGTCGGCTGAAATATTTTAGCCTAAATATAATATGAAATTTAAACATTGCTATCTTATGAAAACTGTAACCTATTTACTAATCTGTTTTTAGCTACATCCCACAATGTTGTAAAATATGTCATTATGTTGTGCTCAAACTCATTTTCGAATTTTGTACTGAAATGAACTTGGCAAGCTTGCACACGGTTTGGCTTATATAAGCTTACAATTTGGCAACAAGAACATTTTAGATTTCAATGGCTTCACTCGTTAACCTAAACTTTATAGGCAACAATTTTATCGCGCGAAAGAAGAATGAGGAAACAGAAAAATTACAGTTTTTAATAAATATTTTGTGTTTAAGTATTTTAATTGTACATCGCAAAATGTTTTGTATTTTCTGCTTTATATTACGTGTTTCCGGATTTGCTCTTGTATTGTATCCTCGTATGGAATCTAGAGTAGCGTATAATTTGATTTAATACCAGTTGTATTCTCAAACATTTTGTAGTGTTGATACAGCCGATTAAGTTATTTTCCATGTTTACCTTGTTACAATTTAAACCTCGCTCATTGAATAAACAATTGAAGCACGAATTGTACATATGAATATTTGATCTTGTGTAATTCTATTTACAACTAATGTAATATACACTTAGTCTGTATTTTCAAGTTTGACTTAAGATATGAGAGACCTCTACAACAAACTTTACTAGAACCTACATTAGGTATTATTCCTAGTAAAATATTCAAGTGAAACATAAATTTAGTAAAATATTTAGTACTGTAGGTAGGGCAATAGCTACTAATTTGTGACATGTTTGGCCTTTGTTGTAGTATCCGTGGTAGAGAATATTTATTGTTACTTTGTTTATCCTAACAAGAGTTTGTTACTTCAGGCTACCACCGGACGTGGAGCTAGTTCGCTTGCAGCCAGAGCACATGAAAGCGGTGCACGACTTGTACCCGGCCAGCGACATCGAGTGCCGCGAAGTGTTCGAGAAGCTGGTGGCCGAGCTGCCTGCTTACGGTATCTTCGTGGAAGGGCAGCTGGCCGCCTGGATGGTACAGTCGTACTACGGAGCCATGTTTTCGATGCAGACGCGGCCGGAATTCCGCAGGAAAGGTTACGGGATCTACCTGGCGCGCCGCCTCACTAAGGAGGTCGCCGCTCGGGGCTACAAGCCCTTTGTAGTGATTCGTCCGGAGAACGACGCGTCCCGATCCCTCTACACCAAGCTCGGTTTCGAGAAACGTTTCCGGACGGTGCGCGCAGTACTGCGCCCCCGCTAACGCGTTAACGTTGATCACTAGCAGATTTTATTTTTTTAAGACTTTTGAAAAATCAATTTAGCTTACGATCTTTGATCGTTTAGAGAATTTTAGTAGTAGCTTTAAGATTGGAGCGGCTAGTGCTCTCGGTCTGTGTGTCGTATTCGGATCCCTTGTGGTCCTGTGAATCGGAAGCCCCTTATAAATATTTCGAATTCTTCTTTACCACTCTTTACTCTTCTAAACCTTATAAAAAGCTAAAATTTATAAACTCCCAAAAATATTTCACTACTCACTATACTCACTAGAACATCAGCATGTCTACTTACTTTCACATACAACAAGATTACTAAGATATTCTGGGATACGTCTCTGCACTGCCGTTCATCTGACAATACTATGGAGCTAAAGCAAATATAATATAATAATAAAATCTGTAGATATTAACTTGTTATCAACACACAACGAATGAGCAGGAAGTAAGGAATGAGCTAAAACCATTTTGCATCTAGATTTCAGCTCACTTTGGCAGATTCGAGAGCTGTAGCCGTTCGCTGCGTTCTAGCGCTAGCCTAGTTTACTATTCTCATTGATACTAACTTGTCAAGAACCATTAGAAACAAAAATAATATATGAACATAAAACAAAATGTTAGCCGATGGAATCAAACTGGTATTCCATAGCCACTCTAAGTGTACATTAAATATGAAAGAAACAACGTTGCGTTACAAACATTTATTGATCCACCAGTTTGTAATATATAAAGTTTGGTTCAAATGAAAAAAGATACTGTTTTCGTTCATCTAACTGTACGTTAAGATCTAAATTCGTATTGGAATCTGAAAACAACTAGAAATATGAAAGTTGGATAAGGTTAAACCGGAACGTTTAACGTTAATTTTCTATTAATCATCAGGATTGAAAAGTTGGTAAACGTTTCTAATCATTCTTGGGAAAATTAGTGTCTATCTCATTTAGGCGAACGCTTCATTACCACTCGTTGACCGAGGGGAACTGTTCTGTCTCATGGTTTGTGAGATTTTTGGGACCCGTTATGATCTGAAGTGATGTAAACGTTAACCATAACGTATTTTATGTTAAAGTAAAAGGAAAGCACATGAGAAAGAAAGTTCCCGTCATTGCACTGGAGTTGCACAATTATTCGACAAAGAATTCTCAAGCACGTTTACTTAATGTTACGAGTACTCAGAATTTTACTCTAATTATCGATATACCACCAGTTAATAAGTTTGTATGTCATAAAGAGATTTTTTCTGGAGAGGGAACTTTGCGGGTGGAACTTGTAGGATTTTTTAATTTGTAGGTATATGTTTGCTGAAGTATATGATACAAGAAATATTACCACTGATTTGCTTTAATTTTCGTACTTTTTTAGGTTTAACAATACAGTTATTTCAACCATGTTATGTATGTTGACTGAAAACTGTCATTGCGTCACCGAATGAATCGAATACTATTTTCCTGTGGAAAAATATTCACTGATAGTGTTAACGTATGAAGCTTTAAAACCGGTAAAAGTTCATATTTATTGGAAAATTGAAAAAGTTTTATTCTCTGAAATCAATTTAATAAATCGTGGACAGAAATTATCTGAGAGGATAGGTATTTGTACCTTCTGTATAATAAGTTGTCTCTGAATAAACTGTACAATTATGTTATATTATTGAAGTTCAAAAACATCACTTAAATAATAATTCGTTTACAAAAATAATACATGAAGAGTTTGTGACCAGTTTTCAGTGAACACACATTTCTGAAGTATCTGTTTTACTAACAAAATATATTGTTGGAAATTGTAATAACATCATTAAAAATTTGATACGAAAAAGTAGATAGGTAGGTATTTTAATATGCGAATCTATTTTACAATTATATATCGAAGTACGTAGGTATATTGGAATGTTTGCTACTTATGATATACAGACGAGAATTGTAATAATATTACTTTAGTCATCAAATTTTTTACTGTATGAGTATTATCGTCTTAATATTTATTACTGCTTTTATATTAGTTCGTATGTATATTTAGTTCGTCCTATTTATATGTGAGTTGATGTCTTCCTGAAGACTGGTTTATAGTGAACACGACCTGAAGGCTTGGGTGGACAAGACAGAAAGAAGAAGTTGTATGCTATTTGTACCTTAATATTATATTAAATTGAGTAACCGATAGCCGTATGACACACTACAACAATATCCTCACGATTCATTTGGGCGACAGCACAATGCTTGAAATGAAACAAAGTTGGCAATGACTTTGAATATTACATTTTGCTCAATATTTAGAGCTTCCACCAGTTGTACAG
Organism: Choaspes benjaminii; assembly: GCA_018248235.1. Taxonomy (NCBI): domain Eukaryota; kingdom Metazoa; phylum Arthropoda; class Insecta; order Lepidoptera; family Hesperiidae; genus Choaspes; species Choaspes benjaminii. Next base: position 4,224 of record DWIE01001506.1, read on the forward strand.
TTTCAATACCTTCTTGCCTGTGTTATTTAAAAATAAATTAGGCCAAATTGATATGTTATTGTTGAAAAGGAGACAGACCTTTGGAGTTATAAAAGTTTATCGAAAATAAAGAATGAAATACTGTTTTTAGGATAATCAAGTTTTGAATACTAATCTTCATATTAAAGTCTTCATTGGAGCACGTTTTTGAATAAGTGGTTGTTCAGTTATGTGCCAAAAGAATTCATAGACTTGAGTAACATTAATTTTAGTTTTTAGTAACATTAAACTTTCGTTTGATATATTTCATATTGTAATCCATATACCGCATATCGCATTTTAATACTCATATTAAAACTAAGTAAACATTTTAAAAGCAAATTAATCGAAAGGCCTAATTTTCGAATAACCAGCAATTACTATTACAATGTCCCTTTGGTGAAGTCCTCGAGATTCGACCACTAGGTAAAACTTCAGAAGAAAAATATGTAAAATAATTTTGCGATAGTATAATTTATTACTTTACTGTCGGTGCCTAGATGATAATGATTCGTCCTAAGGGTTTACGTTGCTTTAAAAATTTGGTAATCAACCACAAATTCAACAACCACTTACTTGAACTATAGTCATTATCAACATGCAATCATGCTAAAAGCTTCCCCACTTTCCTACTTCTAAGTAGGTCTACGAATAAGTAGTTCGAGAGTTTCTTGAAATTATTAATTGTAAGAAAAACTTTTCTGAACACTATCCCTTGCCTAACAACAATTTAAAAGGACACATTTCCGTCCTAAAATCTGCAGTCGACGCAATGTATTGTAAGCGCGTTATACTTCAAGATACTTCTGCAGCTACATAAAGAATGTAGTGTCCGTTCTGTATTGTTTATCACATATTTACCTTGCAAAGGTAATTGAGAAAGTAATAAAAATGATATACAAAACTTTGTTTTTTATTTTCCTTTTTAGTTTGCAATCCAAACCATTAATAATGACACCTAAATGTTGAACAGTAGGTAACTGTATGCTTATTTTATAATTTTATTGTTTTATATTATTATATATTTGTATATTGATTCGTAAGAAAAACTTTATAATAAATATTCAATTTTAATGGGTTGGTAACCTATCTATTGAATATTATTGAACACATCTAAATTACCTGTGAACGTACATTTCTAGGAATAAGAAATCATAAAAACTAGATAAGTACATAATTTAGATAAATATTCCAAAACAAATGCAGTGATTTAACGAAAGAAAACCAATGTTATAACTTAATATATTTTTGTTTCTAAAATAGAAAACATAAAAATGTAGTAGTAGGTTTTATCACACAACACTTCGTGGAAATCAAGTTGTTCGCCCTAGTTTGGTGTCGATGAAAAGAAAAAGACCATAGACTGTCCATTAGATAATATTAGCTCGAAACCTAGGTACTTTATCACGTAGGCAAAACGAAAGAAAAATGTTATGCAGATACATTCTACCAACACAATTGAATTAGAAAAGAGATGTTTATCATGATTGGGCAAACGTTATTAGGTGATATAAAGTACCACACTCCTATTGAAGATTTAATATGAAAATATTATCGATGGAAAAATATTTTTAAAAAATAAATAAGTACTCATTATTTTTACCTTTGCCCATTTAGGTAAAAGTTTCAGAACTTTAGTCTGATACTATTGGTTCGCCCCGACTTCGGCCGAGTAATCAAGTAATTATTTGTCCAATGAACGTTCTTAATTATGTAATAAGCCTTCATATTTAAAAAAATAGTATCATTATTCAAAATTTATTTTCACTAATAATTACCTTGTTAGGTAGTTTATGTGAATTTGCCGCCCATGATATAGTTTCAAAAAGATCTACTGTTCTGTCCAAAGTCGGTTACAGCTATGTTGCTATTACGTACGTTACGTTAAAACTAAAGTGAAGAAATTGTAAGAGCTAAATATATTACAGTAAAAATAGGTGTAGATACTACCTACTGGTGGTGGTCACGTAGGCTAATCTAAATAGATTCTACCTCTATTCATAGATTTTTTTATGTTATGAAGGAGACCAAAGGCTTACTTGATGGTAAGTAGCTACTGCAGCTCATGACATCTGTAACCATAAATGGGATGCTACTTCTGAGGACATAGATCGAACGCCTCATGTTCTGCGTATGTTATCGGTGTTAGAATCTACCAGGTTTGCCCGGGTGAGTATTTCTGCAGTGAAATAGCTCTTATGAGTTGTGTTTCTGCTTGAAGGGTATGGCAGCTGGAATTCACAAAATACATGACTTAGCTCTCAGAGTACCAACGCACTTTTGACCGACTTCAAACAGTACGATGGGTCTGTTTTATGCAAGGAAGATTGAGTTCAAAGTAATCAAATAAATGTTAGATTAGGTTCAATTCGTTTATTGATATAATGTTTTGGACGTCTGCAAAGTTTTCTATCTGTGATACTCTTAAATGAGATGTACCTAAAATTTCACAATGACGTGCTATGCTAACGAATTTTAATGTAACATTACTATTAATTTTAAACTTATACTGTTCATTAAAAAGGCACAATTAAACTGAATATGGGTAGCGTTCTACGCAATTTTACACAATAAAAATCTCAATGAGTTCTATATTATTTTCCACAGACAATAATTATTAAGCACGTACGGTACCATGCTGTGATGAAGTAACTGTCAAACTGTCAACGTCAAAGTCATTTTGTCTAAAATGGCGTTTAGTTAATCTTTGTTTTACCAAGCTATTTGTGTTTGTTAGTGAATGATATTCAATTTTCCATTTCGTGAATGGTACGTTACCTTGTTTCTTAACAATGACTACCTTAATTAATAAAATAGAAAAGTTAATTAAAAGAGAAAAGACCACGCCTGAACGTAAAAAAGAGGAGACTACAAAATCTTCCAGTGAAATTCTTTCGGAACTGTTCAGTGCATTCAATGCGGACCCACCAAAAATTGACGACGTGCCGGTAAAAAAATCGAAGAAGAGTAAGAAGAAGCATAAGAAAGAAAAGAAAAAACGCTCTCGAAGCTGTAGCAGTTCACATTCCGATACTAGTGTACACGCGCACAAACATAAAAAAAGAAAAAAAAGTAAATTAAAAAAGCGAAAAGAGAAAGATCGCACGCCCTCCCGAAGACGGTCTGGGACGCCACCACGAAAATCCGCGTCGGTGAAAAGTAAAAAACAGCGCTCAAAAACAGATGTCAAGAAGGAGAAAGATGTTAAAAAGGAAAAAAAGGACAAACCGGATGAAAACTTCGAACCAATGACGCCAGTCAAGGCCGAAGTAGAGGTTAAAGATGAACCTAACATTGAGGAACAAATTTGCATCTCAACTGATGATTCCAGCGATGTCACTGTCACCTTCAACACAATTGACACAAGCCTGATCCCCATGCCGCAATCCCCTAAAAAGGAAAAGCTAGATTCCGATGACTCAAAGAATAAAGTAGATAAAAAAGACTCAACCGAGACTGACAAAACAAAAGGGAAAATTCAGATTAAAAATTTGAAATTCAGTGCTGTTTTTGAAGAGACTGTTAAGAAAGCAGAGGAGGAAGCTAGAAAAAAGGCTGAGAAAGAAGAAGATGGAGAGTGCACGGATACCACGAGTAGTTCAGATAAAGAGGAAGAAACCAACTCACAGTTTCCAAAGACGTCGGATCCAGGAGGCATCCTTAAGCAACAAGCAGCTGAGGAGATTAAAGCGTAAGTTAACTTAATCTAACTTTTTTGTTTGTTTAGTGGTCATAAATGTGATTGCTGAGCAGTGAGTCCTGGGTTTGATTCCTGGGCTAGGTAAAGTGCTATTAAGTTTTTTTGGCTGGACAAATTTGATTAGTTGCCTTGAGCTTGGAAATATGCCTGGTAATTTCATTGGTCGTAACATAACAGAGGGAACATGAGTGTTCATCCTCCGTGCCTACACATTTGACTAGATATAGATGTGAATTAAGGTTTTTCGTCTTGTTTAACTAATGTATTACAATTATCAGATACTTGTCATCTATAAATGTGTATGTGTTTAATGTAATAATATATAAATGTGTTATGACTTGTTGTATATTACTTTTACAGTGAACATTACATGGATACTTTAATATCGAAATACTTTTTTTTAAATTGTTTAGTGTTGATTCATTCGGAACCATCGTCACACCTATTTCTGCTGTGTAACAGTAGTGTTTGCATTTTTTTTTATGAAAATGAGAGTAGCAAATGAGTATGCAGTTCACCTGATGTTGAGTGACCACTGCAGCCTAAGACAACCATAACAGACTTGATACAGAGCCAGCATATGCAGAAACCAAAGTGTGTAGTTGTACTGCATGTCATGTTGAAAAATCTTTTTATTCCTTTCATTCACATTAACAAACTAAAAGAAAATTTTAAAAAATTGCAATATTAGTCCAGCCAGTCTTTAATTCTTGCACTTAGCAACATTTAATTATTCATTGTTAATAACATATTGTACAATAACCTTTATGTATTGTACCAAAATAATATAATTAATCTCAATTTCTATAACAGGTTTGAAGAAGAAAAACTATTAGCAATGAAAGAGAAGAACACAGAAATCACACAAAAGCCATCCAAAACTGAACGAAGCACATCTAGGAAAAGATCTAGAAGCAAATCTAGGCGGTCGAGATCAACATCAAAACGACGTTCTGAGTCGAAAAGACATCGACATCGCTCAAGTTCAAAGTCACGGCGGAGAAGTCGTTCCCGGCACCTGTCGTCGTCAAGGTCACGTAGGCGTTCAAAGTCAAGGTCACGCCACAGGACGAGGTCTCGCTCGCGACACAGGTCACGGAATAGGTCGCCACGACACAGAAGCCGAAGGTCCAGATCGCCATCTGGGGTGAAGCTAGCGGACAGCGAGAAGAAGAGGTTGCTGGAGGTGGCGCGGCGGAACGCGATCAACATGCTCAAGAACGGTGCGGTGCCGGCCGGCGCGGCCGCCCTGCCGCCGCACACGAGGAACCAAGTCATGGCCGCTATACACTCTGGAGGTATTGCCCGATTTAACAAAGTTTATTTAAGTTGCTTGCTTAACGATAACCTGGGCAACCAAGCTTTTCTGTTGTGTTAAATTGTACAACACGCAACGCCATCTCGTGGAGTTTCTGGAAACTACCTGGGTACCATATACTGATATCAATATCACTAATGTAAGGACTTGAAAAATTCAAGAGACGGTATAGCAGTTTTTAAATTATTATTTTTGTGGTTAATCGCGTTTTTTCAGGAATAACACTATAAATTTACGAATGCATTGCCCACGGCTTCGCTCGCGTCATACCAGCTTTTATTCCGGTTTTCATCACATTATGATTTGGATTTCCAAAAACTGTTACTTAGTGCTCACTTACAAAGTAAAATGAATACATATGCAAGTTGTCAGTTGTGTGTGCAATCAGTTATCCTTTTTTTATATATATAGATTAAATTTTTTAGATCATTTAAATATATAAGATGATGCATGTGCCAATCAGGAAACTTTCATATGTCATTATCATAAACTTTTTATTGGTCAGTTGAATTTCAGTATTGTATGATCAATAATTGTAGATACTACATCAAAAAAACACATATATTTAACTTTTCTACATGTGATGAAACACATTTTAATACTCTATTATATTCCTCTTTTATCCCATGAAGATTGCGTATGTTAGGTTTATTTTACGTGGATCTAATCTAACTTGTGTAAAATATTTTTCAGGTAAATCGGTAGATGAACTAACAGACTTCTGCAAACACCTATCTAAGAAGGAAGCTCTGGGTGAACTATCGTCAGTATCGTCAAATGATGACAACATGAGTGAGAATGAAGACACCATTGCTTTCCACCATCCTTTCCTTGTTAAAGAGAAAGCACCTATTGTCATGAATATAAGAGGAGGCGCGCCTTTACCTACAAAGTCCAGTATACTGCCCATAGCCAACAAAGACGAGCTCAGGCTGCAGTTCCCAGTTTCATCAGGTTCGCAACACCGAGAGAAGGCGTCTGAATGGACACCAGTATCACCAAAGAAAGATAATATGCAAGTAGCTAAACTGAACTCAAAACCCGCACCTGCGGCTCCCACAACCCCAACAATAGCTTCAAAGGCACCTCTTGCATTGCCGGAGCCACCTAAAGCCAGCCCGCCTGCATACTTGAAAAGTTTCACCTCGGGAAGTGAGTTACACACAGTACCTGCTTTGCCAGCCCCAGGACCCCAGGCTCTACCGCCTAATATGGAATCTAAATTCGATGTGGCGTCGGTGGAGACGAAGCTGTCCTTAATACGCAAGGAACAAGAAGAAATTGAGCTATCAGACACTTGTGGGTTTGGGTGGTCGAAACAAGAGTCACTCGGTCAGTTCACGGGCACGACAGGCGCGAACATCCTCACGCCGAGGGAACTGGCCAGCGGCACACAGGCCTGGGCCAAAAAG
>DWIE01001507.1:0-10666 GCA_018248235.1 Choaspes benjaminii
CAGTACAATTTTAAGTTACAAATTTGAGTTTTCTATAATAGCTCAGTTTTGTGTCGTCATTGTGATTTTAATTTTAATTAAGCGCTCGATCTTTACGTTATTAATATTTTATAATTCACCTGGTCGCATTATATTGTTATATTATACTACATTTATATTTCCTCTCTGTTATAACGTGGGTGAAATAAAATCGTATCTTTCCACTCGTTGTTATCAAAGTCTCATTTCATTACCCTACATTACGCGACAGAGATTTATTTGCATCTTTTTAAAATTATGGTTTATTTGTTATCATTATTAATGTTCAAATAAAACCTCCCGCTGCAAGATAAGGCACGTTGTCAGTCGACCCTTCGCGGTTGCAACTCTACGTACGTAGCGTCGTGTCTCTAATCTAATATGCATAGTGCTGGCCACCACTTGTCATTTCATGAATCAAGTCTAGATCACTTGCTTAATAAAATAAGAAATTTGCTAGATATTCTACGGCAATAAATATTTTACAAAGTAGATGAGTATTTTTAGTAACAACTTTGCATGTTATAATTGTTCTCCTATGAATTTCGTTCTCTGTTTTAGTAATTCTAGTAGGTAAATCCTTTCTTCAAAGAATAATGTAAATATGCGGAGCCTAAACAATTAATAACACTCGTAATATAACATTCCATAAATAGATTTTCATAAAATGTCACTAATATGTGGGACATGTACCCAACATTTACCATACACGTATAATTATTGAAGAAATTTTTCATTAGTCATCAAATTTGTTCCAATAAAAATCAACAATTGTACATTTCAGCGCGACGACTTAGACAAATCGCCCTTGTATTGAACAATTTGTTGAGTAATCCCTGCATTTGTTTCAATTATACCGGCTTCCTCCCGGTGGCCGCTTACCCACATTTAAATCGGAAATGAGATTTTCTGGTACGTGCTCGGAATGTTCATTGTAAAATAAGGCTAATTTTATGATATCGCAACGTTTATAGTTACAAAATTTCAGAATGACACCTATTTTTTATGTTTATACTGTCTTCAATTAGTCCTACTTTACATAATTTTTACATGTAGTGTACAAAGTTAAACATTGTTTTATTTCCGTTTTGTGTTAGCTCGTCGAATCCGAATTTAGCTTATCGCCGTATATATCGTCGTATATTAATCATGTTTAATCAGTGTTCTAATACGAGTGGAGTGTGTCGAATGATTCGTAATTAGAATATCATTGTGCCGCGGTGTAATGACGCGGAGAGGCTTGCAGCTCGGCGGGAGAGCGTCGCTCCCTTGCTGCTGACTGTAACAAATTGAGATCTCCTCGGGTAATATAACTAATTGGCTAGTCAGTTTCCTACAGAACATTGTGCAAGAATAGGGGTTGGAAAGTAAGTCGCAGATTCACTTTACTTAAGTTATATCTTATAAATTATTCAAAAAAGGTTTCTATGAAAATTGCGTTCTTTGTTTTTTCTTATACCGCATATATTTAAGTTATTTTATTAGATCTTTCTTAATTACTTTTCAAGGATTTCTAAGCACAGTAGGTAGGTCCTCGCTTGGTAGAACTTCGCAAAGCCTAGAGCAACGAACAAATAGAATGTCTTTCGCGCAGGCAAATATTAGCTGTCAAATAGGCACGGCTTTCTAAACAGTAATGCGCTCACGCTGCCGGCTTGTTGCCGACGAAATATTCATAACTCTATCTCCAAGTCATATAAATAATAAAGTACCTTATTAATTTAAAGTATTTTAATCATTGGTAAGAAAATGTTCTCATAGTCTTATTAACTTGCTTATTTTCCATACGTGCACATTTTAATGGGGGACCTGAGGTAGTCTAAAAAAGCTTTATTGACTTACAAATTAGTGTCAGAGTCAGTCGTTGCCTCATTAAAGTTCAGACATTAACAAGTTATAACTTTATACAAAATGTTGCAGTTTTATAACTTCAGGGACTTGGCCAGGCACCGGGCGGGCGGCGGCACACGCACGCCACGACTATCATACAGTATTTAATCATCATTAAAGCCGAATCAGCGGCGCGGCGTTGCAGCCGCGTCAGCTGTGCCGTAGTCTGTAGAGCCGTTTTTGCCTATCCCTAAGCTTCGTAAACAAACTTTTTACCATGCAAATTGTATCACAAATTTAGTGTACAAAATCGGTGGTAGGTGCATTGGATTCGTGACAACAAAGGTAAGTTTATTTCTGTCGACACCTGGGTAGCTCTAAAATGTAACATTAGCTACTTATATCTATAGTTTTTGGTTGTAGAATCCATTCGAGTTCCCCCGGGTGGGTATCACCTACCATCACCATACCTATTTCTGCTGTGAAGTAGCCCTTATGAGTTGTGTTTCAGTTTGAAGGGTGTGCGAACCGGTATACTCGGAACACACGAGGCCATCGTAGCCCTCAGGAATAGCAAACCATCTGTGATCGTTCAAGCAGAACGATAGGTTTGTTTTGAGTCTGTTCCGGCTGTCATAAGTCAGTAAGAAATAATAAAAAAAATCCATCAACATTTCCAACATTGCTTTATTACAAATATAATCATAGTAACCGTCCCTTTATTATATTTTCACAGTAGGGATAACTAAATTTGTAACCTACTTAACCATTATTATCTGCATGAACAAAACACAAAGCGGTATTATCACAAAAATCGGCTTTCATTCAGCGTAACCAGTTATGACAAAGCGAACCCTTCGTCCGTCTGCGTCGTTCTTTGTCTCCTAGATCGAGATAGACGCGTAAAATTTGATACGGGAATTATTTTATTGGATTCAACTCGCACGTGCACGGCGTAACGAATGCGTTAATGTTCCAAACAGCCGGCCGCACAACGGAACAATTGCATTCCACATGAATTAACTACAATAGAGACACGGCTACGGTAACTTTGTGCCCGTAGCACCGTGTCACGATGTCCGGAGTCAATCACTATTACGTCGGTTTGCGGCTACGGGCTACGCCACCCTGCGCCGGCAATTGCAGGCGAAGCATTAGAACACGAACCGAGGCAAAGTGCCCCGCGTCGTACTTGACGTCGCGTGCGCGCTCCCCGGATTCCCCTTGGCATTTAGACACGGATATTGGATTTTCGAGCGAAACAAAGTAATTATTAATAGAACTGCATCGATGTTTAGCTACGAGGCTTACCATGGCCTGCTTCGCGTTAAAGCAAACACAAAAGACGATCCCCGACAATAGGTACTTAAGTCTAGGAGGTATAATGTTCACCCTGTGAAAAATGTAGCTACTATTGTTACTAGTTTTATAGAAATATTAAAATATATATAATTTTCGTGTGAATCTGTATGTTGGTGATTCTATACTTTACATATATATATAATAATTATTTACATAATATGTAAAATTGACTTCGGTATTTTTTTTCTTTATAAACTTCGCATATAAAACACGTATTTTATAGAAATTCCATTAAAATAAAGTGAAGATTATATATTTAGTAACTTATGTTACCTAACACATTTTCTGTTTACTGAATCACTAAACGTGGAACATACTGAATAAATTATTGAATTTCGCAACCGAATCGAGAGCTTGTTACTAAGCTAATGCATCACTAATGAATGTGTTTCATGACGGATTAATCCCGTTCTGGTGTTCTGGTTTTGGAAAGTAGAAACACAGCACAAGCTGGTTACGCGCGGTATTTCTAACCAATGTAAAATATAAATATTCAAAAATAATTCGTATTTCGCAACGATGAACCCCACAAAATGCACGGTCCCCTCCGTAATATTGAAATCTGAACCGTGTCGGCTGCGCGTGTCCTTGGCAGGCATAACGTCACTGAAATTAAATATTCCATCGACGATAACCCAGTTATCGTAATACGGTCGTGTATAATAAGTTGCAAGTACGGCCCCGGCATCCCTCGTGGATGTCGGGTCGGAGGGCGCAGGTAGTACCATTTGTCCGCCCGCCGCTACCGCACGTAAGCATTTTCAGTCCTACGAGCTTGCTACGCACGCATCACCTGTACACATTCACAATATATATTTTTTATTCTTTGTGTTATTACACCTTTACTTTATTTGACCGGTCTTATAGTTACGAATTTATATATTCTTTATAAAGGTTTTGTTTTTGACTATTCCGTTTAAAAGTAAGTGCCTTAACGTTCTTTCAAATTGTTTGTAACGTTACATTCGTTTTTATTTTGTTTTATGTACTTGTACATTTACCTATACATGATTTAAATGAGCAAAATAATCAGTTATATTATTTATAATTATATTTATTTGTTACAGTTATCAAAAACATTCATGTCTGAAGAGTGATGTTTATTTAAAAAAAGTTCGTATAATAATGAGTTTGTTTGTCGATTTGCGTCAGATCAAATCCTCGGTAACAAACCTTTCGGAAATGGTGGATAAAATATCGACCTCTGTTTGTAAAGAAAAAGAAGGAGATCGAAAAAAGACCGAAGAGTTACCATATTACGGCAGTTCTATTTATAAACCGACAACTTTGGGTTTTGGTGTGCGTTTTTCTCAAAGCCAAGAAGACATTTACCAAAATATGCCTTCTTCCCGACTACGTAGTCATATGTCATTGCCTAATTTGGGTAAAGCAGATGGTACTTATGATAAACATTCCGGAATAAAATCGAACGAGCGATCAAAAATCGTGGAGATAGATGACGAGAACAAAACGACTGTACAATTGTCTGCAGAATCCATAAATGATTGGATTATGGCATCATTACAGAAACGCCCGCATTTTGAAGACAATGGAGATACCCATCCAATGGACTTTTTGGAAAATGTACAATATTACATTTCGGAATTAAACATTCCTACTGAAAAACAGCTTCCATTTGTTATATCGTGTCTCGAAGGAGTACCGCTTATGTGGGCTAGGTGTTTTAAAGGAGAATTTAAAGACATAGAGGATTTCTACAGTGCATTCGAGCAAGAATTTTGGGGACCAGATAGACAGAAACAAATTTTATACGACATGAAATTAGGGAAATATGGCGAGTCCAATTCACGTATAAGCATGTCTGAATATTTCTTGCATAAAGTTTCAAATTACAAGCATTTGAGCCCTCCACCTTCAGATTTAGAGATAGTATATTCTTTGGCAGCGCATTTTCCGACAGCAGTCGAGCTAGAATTACGCTTGACACCGAAACCTAGCTTACGTGAGGCGTACACTTTACTGCGTCGACGTGAAGGGGAGGCGTCTGACTTTCTTCCTAATTACTTGTACGAAATGTGTGAAGCTTTCCAACGTGGCGTTCGACCAGAATCTGCTCGACGCGCTGAGTGCTCGCAGACCACACAAACAAATGACCAAGGAAATAAAGGAATCAAAAAATAACTTCATAGTGACTTTCAAAAAAATATATTAAATTAAAATATAGTCATTAAAAATCACTTCACATAATTCTATGTAATAAAACACTTTACAGTTGAAAATAATGTTTTATTTCCCTCCTTATAATTCCTTTATAATACAATATTTTGAATCACCAAATTTAACAATTTAATAATTTATTTCTATCATATATATTGTTTCACGACTTCTAAAAATATCTTTCGCACATATTCAAAGCTTTCCAGCTTTTGTATTATATCGGCTTTTGATTGCTCCATGTACAACGAAAATTCAAGTCAATTTAGATACAGTTAATGTTACACACATTTACTAATATTTAATTTTTTTTTTAAATAGGGCTTTGCACGAGAGCGAAGGCAATTGGACTGAGAGCGACTGTGTGGAAGCCAGGCGGAGTGGCGTGCTATGGAGCGGGCAGGCCCGGGTGTGCCGGCGGCAGCCCGCTGCCATGCCGCACGTCGCCGCGGCCGCGCGGCTCGCGCGCGCTTCCTGTCTTGCCGCACACGAAGGAGAGCGCTGGAACTGCTCCTCCATAGAGCTGGCGCCGAAATTCACTCCAGATTTATTGACAGGTACATATTGTACAGCATAAGTTAGGTTGGTGATTTTATATCACTTAATTCGTTTAGGAATGCTACGATATAATCACTACCTTTGCTTAACCGATAGTTATAGAAAGTAAATAAATAAAAAGAAACGTCAAGGTAAATGCGTATATGTATTTTCTTGATTCAAATTTAATTGTATATATCTAGATCTGCATATTTCATCGCTCATTACGAAGTTATCAATAACTACTTATATTACCTAAATGGCCTTCAATATTCTTTTCTTTCTATGAAAATTATTTTTAACTAGTACGAAAGGATTCCATTCCACATAGCTGCAAGAACTTCCGACAATAATGAAAGATAAGGGAAGCGGCGGGCCATTGTGCCAGCGCGGCGGCCGTAACGACGGCGCCCTTTCTTTCAGCCCGCTCGTTCCGCACCGCACACGCTTTATTCACATGTTACACTTACAATTTATTTATTGCTCTGCGGGCAATTAATTTTTTGAGACCATTATCATGTCCATTCAAAATCGTAACCGTCAAGAGAAATACTTAAAACAGGTAATGGATCACCTGCTTTAATTATAAGCAAATGCCCATTTAATGGCCTATTGTTTCGACTATTTTCTGATTCCTATCTAGCCTTATGTAAAATATCCATTAGTAAAGAATAATTACATTTAGTTTAAAATCCTGGTCTTGTTACGATTCATTCTTATGGATGTGTATCCCTTACCAAGTTTTTGTTTATATTTAATGTTACCAGAAAATATCACGTGATTATTTGTTAATACTATGCTGGCACGAAACTTCCTTAACTGTCGTCGTACAAATATGTCGTGAGTATCGTGACAAGACCTGCGTACAGTCGCCAATAAAGTTTGTAGTCTGCGATTCGCGAGTCATACAGTTGCCAACGAGTGAGAGCTTTATGGCCGTGCAGCTTAGGGCGCAAATAGCTTGCTAGAGCTTTCTTGCCGTAGCTTGACGGATGTTAGCTATAAATAATTGCGTACGTATCGTTTCCGTGTCTTCTATTGATCTTTTAGAAAAATTACAGTTCAGGTCATTGCGTGGCAACAGCAAATAATACACAGAAGTTATGAAGATTTTATTTTATAATAAATATTATCCGTATATTTTTATAGGGTTTCGGGCGACTCTTTACGGTGATTACTCAATGGATTTACTTCCCATTACACCTCCATAAAATATATCTTTATTGATTAGTCACGTAATTGAGAGTGGAATAGGATGATTTTCAAGATGTCGAAATGTCTTTCTAAAACGCTATAAAGCCGACAAAGCATGAACTGCATGGCAGTTGATGGTTTTTTTTACGGATGTAGGACTATGTACTGTCGATGACAAATTTCATCTTAAGGGGTAGGGGTAGGTACCTAGTGGTTGTAATATAAACAAGAACACGGTTTCTCAATTAGGGCAGTTCTTTGAAGCAAGCCGTGCACTAAAAAGACTGGAACCGACGGCGTTGTTTTTCTATGTTTCGCCTTGGTTCATTGTGTAGTAGTGCTTGGCAACGTTTGGTGCCGGATACCTACAAAGTACGAACCATTGTTTGTGGTCGTCGACACGTCATACCCTACTAGTGTAAATACTGTAACCCTCTATACTACTTTAAGGAATTAATTGGCGCGCGAAACATTGTCACTTACAAACAAAACAGTTAGGAATCTTTGAAGTGCGCCGGCTCAATACATTTTAATTAAAAGTTTTACGAAACGTCCGCCGCTGCTGTTATTGTTTGTGCAAAACAACTAACTTTGCCAGCACTAATTAGGGACTTACTACTCAGACTTACTTCAAAAGGTCTCACGTGTTTAAGTACTATATATTTTAATTTTATAATAAATTCTTGACAGAGCTTTTTCTAATATTTTGCGTTCTAGCAATAATGGATGGCCCTAATGGACCTACTAAAATAAAAGTAGGCAAATACAATATATAAAGTCCGAAAAATTATGCAGACCCCAATAAATAGATTCCTTTATCCTCAGAAGTGGTACGACTTGTCTGATACACAAAGATCCCAAAAGACAAAGGCTGCAGTAGTCAGTTTACAGCAGGTGGACAATCCACAGTAAACTGTTCTTTCGGTACCTTTCATAGTAAATAATATATTTATTTACATCAGTATTTTATGTCTAACACATGTACACACTATGTACAATGCGAACGACATTCATCCAAAGATATACATCTCAATTTAAGTGATATCTAAAAATAACAAAATCCCCGATAAAAATAGATTGGGAAATAAATCAACAAGTAAATCTTTATTGATGGCGGGATTCTTTTCGTGACATAGCTTATCTTAATGCTGTCAAATCAGTAAGCAAATCGATGGGTCTCACAATACGATCAGTTAAGGGTGGAGGTTTAGCGAGTCGGACAAAAGATTTAATTACACGCATGAATCAAGCGAGCAGAGAGCGCGGGGCAAGGAAGACAGAGCCTTAGAGGGGAACATGAACGAGAATTAAGGCTACCAAGTAGTTAATATCGTAAAGGACAGACAATGTTCTATGCGGATAGCCTTCAAGCAACAAATAAACCGTTTAATAATTAAGTTATACAAAACATAAAATAACATACAATAAATTACAGAACTCTAATATAACAAAAATCAATCTCGTCTCTATCTTACCAGACAATTGTTTTTTTTTATTGCTTAACTCAATGAAAGCTTATATAAATGAGTAGTTACCGAATGGTCGAAATTCGACCGATATATATTTTTTTAGTTAAAATTCATAATACTAATGCTTGTCAATATTAAACATAAATAGGCTTACAAATAAGAAAGAAAATTATTCTGAATTGGTTTGGACTCTTTCCGAGAATGTAAAGTGGACTCCTTTGACTAGGAAAAAAAACTGTTTCCAAGTTACTTCAGGCTAGAATTTCCTTTTGGTTTTCATTTGGTAAAATACCATTTTTTATGTTTATCACACTCGTGTGACGCCTATTAAATTTTTGCTACATGACTATTTTCATGGCAGATTGGAGCGTCTCATGCAACGCGAAATGTTGGCATCTCTAGCGATAACCGTGGTGCACTCACGCGCGATCCGCACCGGCGATCCGCTGTGCGATAAGCTCGTTCGCTGCCATTGTCCGACCGTACGAGCTCTGCGGGCTCTATCGCGATTCTATTGCTTCTAATTAAAAGCAAAACGTTCAAAGCCTGCCTCTCTAGTAATCGGCCTGAGCTCAGACGTAGAATCAGATTAAACACAGTACTGAAGCTTTGAGCATTAAACCCGTGAAAAGTGAAAATGTGTTGGTAGTTAACGAAATGAAGTTGATATTTTGAATTATAATATTTCATTCAGGTTTTGGAATTTGTTTTCAGTGTTTAGGTAATATCTTCCAACTTGAGCTCTACGTTAGCTATGATTGTAGCTGATCGCACATGTGACATGATACCTACTGATCCTAATTTCTAACGATGCATTTCCTTATGCGTAGGCACGCTTCGCTTGTCTTGTACCAGTATACTTTATAGGTTTATCCGTTTGACGTGCAATATGGAATAAATGGCGTGGTATTATAAAGTAATGTGGATTTGATAGTAAATAGGTAGTATATACACCAATACCAAGCGTCGTGCAAATGTGTAATGAAATGAGATATATTTTGCGACACATTTAACACGCTATCATTTATATGTTTAACATAACTCACGTCTGTATTTAACCGACAGTGTAGGTAGAGGTGAACATTACCCACATTTCGCCTGTTATGGTTAGGTCCCAATGTAAAGGTGACGAGCACATTTCCAAGCTCCGAACGGTTTACTGAGATTTTTTTAGACCGAAAAACCCAATACTTTGCCCCATCCAGGAAACGAACTTAGGATCCCGCTTTAGGATGCCGCGTTTGCAACTACTGAGGCAACGAGTCAGTTAATGTTTTATAACCGTTAAATTCAATTCCACTGGCGTGAAATGCAATAGAAAGTTAAAAAAAGACTGGTACTCAGGGACAGACAATTTTTTCATGTTATGAAGTAGCACACGGGCTTGCAGTCCATGACATATGTAACCATAGATGCGACGGTACTCTTGAAGGCATAGATAGAACGCCTCGTGTTCTGCAAGTGTTAGCTATCACACCCACAGAAAGACAAATACTGCGAACACTATAGTTTCACGACGCAAACAGGTATGACGGCGGTACTAACCGAGTCGAATACCAACGTTCTATCACTCGTAAGGAGTTCCAAACACGAAAAAAATTAAAAAAATTGCCTCGTCGCGGGATTCCGACCTGCGGCCTCACGTTTCGCAAACAGGCTCGTTGCCGTCGGTGCCATGGAGGTCGTCACAAACTCTTCTATATTTAGGTAAAAATAAGAAAATAGTATAATAGTATAAAGCTCGGTTTAGTAGAAAACTACATTTATATGGAAAACCACATAGAATATACAAACAAATCCAACGGTTTTAATAATTAATACAATCAATATACTGAATTTCAGTTCACATTTATTGTATTAGCTATCCAACAACATACAGCTATTCTAAAACTTTTTGTAAAGAGTATAAATAAATTGAAATTCGACTTACTGGTTGACATACAGGTACACGCGAACAAGCGTACGTGTACGCGATGTCAGCAGCGGCGCTCTCGTGGACAGTGGCGCGGGCCTGCGCCGCGGGCGCGCTGGCGGCCTGCTCGTGCGCTGCACCGCCGCGCGCGCCGCCGCGCCCGCCGCGC
>DWIE01001508.1:0-10663 GCA_018248235.1 Choaspes benjaminii
GTGTATACTGTGGTATGAACTTCCTCCTGAGGTTTTTCCTACGTGCTATGACATGGGGCTTCAAACAAGATGTAAACAGAGTCTTTCGCGAGAGCGAGGAGGAGAGAGAGAGTCTTCTTTTCAGAGCGACGGTAACCACCGTCAGGTAAGTCGCTGCCTGTTTGCCCCCTTCTTACTATGCATAGCATAAAAAGCATTTATATTTGCATAGCTATTAAATTTAAGATGGCTAGTTTATAAACTAGCTACTATAACTAAAGTTACAACTTTATAACATTAAAACTACAAAACTGGCATCATTGGTGCTGTAAATGCCATAGGCCACGGTGACTGCTTACCACTATGTGATCCGTTAGGGTGTTTACCGTCGGAAAAGTTATTTAAGATACAACTTATACAGTAGCTACCCAATGCCCAATGGCTAATCGTAAGATACGGATGCTAAAATAGCGTTGAGATTCGTATTTATATACCTAAACTATATGTGCTAAGTTCTATCCACTTCTCTCCCAGTTCCTCTTGCTCGCTTTGCGGTCTGATCTTGGCCAGTGAGGTCTCAAGGTCCGAGCACATCGAATTAAGTGACTTATGAATTCTCTTCTCCCATTGGGCGCTGGCTTTTGATAACGATGTTAGGGGATCGAGCTTCTGTAAAAGTGTGTTTAGTTAATATTAAGTAGCACACAGGCTTGTAGTCTACCTGACGCTAAGAGGCTACTGCAGCCCATGACATTTTTAATCACAGATGCGGTGCTATTCTTGAGGAGATAGATCGAAGGTTTGTTCTGCATGTGCTGGCCATCACATTCTTATAACGAAACACAAATAGTGCGAACATTACTGTTCGACGGCACAAATAGGCGTGACAGTGATAACGACGCAGATAAACATGAAAGTTACACATTCTGTTAATGAAAGGAATATTTGATTATCCTACTGGAAATATATAAGTTATTATATCCTCCATGCAACGTTCAGCGATAAGGAAGGTGAAGAGAAGAGAACTGGCATTACCCCAGTTTACAAACAGAATGAGCTTATGAGTAGCTGACTTGATCTAAAAAGTACTTGAATTTACGATGTCACTACCAGAAGTGGAACTGCTTACATTTTGCTTACTCTGCGTCCGAACCCAATGAAAAACGGTATTTCTCAGCTTTGTGTCCAAACCCTTCTCTTTCATAGCTTGTTGCAAGGTCTGTTTAAAATCCTCTTTACTCACATTTGGCGATGAAACAAGTTTCTATAAGAAAAGTAAGGGCTGTTATATTATTAACACACGTTATTTCCGCCTTTGTTATCTTTTTAGTTACCTGTATGTCGCTATAAAATGATTTGTATATAGAGAGATTTTTTATTTCATCCGCTAATTTCAGTGCCGTGTGATGTATAGCATCTTCCTTTAGATCTTCCATGATGTGCAATACTAATATTAATTTTTACGTATGATATTTATAATTTGATTATTTACTTTTCTAAAAAAATATACTTCAAATGTGATTATCAGGTGATAATAAAGGACATTGTTGCTTTGGCAACTTATCAACAAGTTTTACTTGCACTTACAGCAAAAATATTATTCATATAGAATGGTTATGTGCATTATTCACACCAAAAAATATAATTCACCTTCATTTATCATAATGTGTAGGCAGAGGCGACCTATGTTCCAGGTCAGCACCTATGTTTCGTTAGTAATGTTTAGGTCGCATATAAAATGGTGCAAGCACATTTTTACCGAACATGTACTCGATACATGTCCAAACAAAATTATTATTTAGTTGAAAGTAAACCTATATGCTTTTAGCATTAAATATCATTTAATTTAAAATATGCATTTGTACTACATTTTTCCAGGTGGTATTAAGATGAACCGTTTTTTAACGCGAGTAACACCAGGCTCAGCTGTTTAGAAAAACATATCACCAATGAACTCAGCAGCTATCCCTTTCAGTTGCCTACAGTTTAAACGAGACCGCGTTTCTTGACATGTCATTATTTGGCTGTCAGTCGCATATCAACACAGAAGCTTTTCAATATTCGGACAACAAATTAGTTTGTTATCGCGTTAAACTTTAAAATGGGCAAGATATTCCTGGATCACATTGGTGGAACGCGGCTGTTTTCGTGTGCGGCGTGCGACGTGAACCTCACGAACCGTTCAGAGCTGATTAGCACTAGATTCACGGGGGCGACAGGTCGTGCATTCCTGTTCCACAAGGTGGTGAACCTAGTGTACTCGGAGGTGCAGGATCGTGTGATGCTGACGGGCCGGCACATGGTGCGCGACGTGTCCTGCAAGAACTGCGCCACTAAGCTCGGCTGGGTCTATGAGTTTGCTACGGAAGAGAACCAGAGGTAGTGATCGTTTATATGTAGAGTGTTGTTTATTGTACAGAACATTACTTCTTTTATAGTCATGAGAGTGGTAGTCTATCCAGGTTCGCCAGGTGTACCACCACCACCTATTTCTGCTGTGGAATAGATATTATGAGTTGTGTTTCAGCTTGTAGGGTATGGCAACTGGCACTCACAGGATACGTGAGGTGACTAACTTAGCCCTCAGGTGTAGCACAGCTCTTGTGACCGATTTCAAATTGAATGATGGGTCTGTTCTGAGTCAGTTGCCATTGTCGGTGTTGTTAGTGAGGGTGTAGTTGTCACTTAATAAAAAGATAACCGCATGCCTGTTTACATGTATCTGTAATTTTCAAAAAACAAAGTTGCAAATGGCATGGAATTGACCTGATGCTCATAAATTGGTAAATTTGTTTCGCCGCGGGAATCGAACCCGTGACCTCAACATCGTTTGCTCCACGGAAGATCAAACACAAAACTTACCAATGTTTTTTTTTCATAATGCGAATGATTTTGCAAAATAAAAGACACTTGTTACAAAATAATTGGTTTACTTATAAATATAATACCACTGCTGTTTATGTTTTATTTATTTATTTAGTCACCGACATACTGTACTCCATAACATACTTAATATAAGATAAGAGGATAGTGGTATTGAGTTTAAGTGCCAGGACATATATAGGTGATGATATTATGCAAACTGTGATGTGTGCTCGCACTACTTGTGTTTCGGGGTGTGATAGGCAGTATACGCACAACACAAAGCGTTCATTCTATGTCCGTAAGAGTAGCACAACACTGTGATTACAGATGTCATAGGCTGCATGCTTACCAGCAGGTAGACTGCAAGCCATGTGCTGCTTCAATCATTTAAAAAAATATAAAACAGAACAGTAGGTAATTCCAAAAAATTTTGAGCTAATAATCTACAATAATAATGATATATCAATTAATAAATTAAACGCTATTTAATTTAAAAGAAAAAAGATAATAATTATAGATGAAAATTTAATTGTAATATAAACAAAACTGATATGTGTATGTATTTGTATTGTATTGTATTGTATTGTATAAAACTTAATGTTTGTATGTTGTGTTCAGAAATCACTGATCAGATTGTGATGAAATTTACAGCTTTAGCTAGTTACAAATAAAATTAGAATGGGTCTGGATGTAGTCTATTCAAAACCATATTAAATATAGTTAGGTTAATTTATAAAATACGTAATACAATACAATACAAGACTCTTTATGACACCGTAAGATACATGTAAATGTTTATAGGGAAAAAACGATTATAGTAGGCGGTCTTATCGCTGAGAGCAATTTCTTCCAGGCAATCAACGTGGGAAATACAGAAACGAAAATCAGGCTCAAAGAAAGAAGGACAGGAGTGGCAAATGTACTCTTAAAAAAAATAGTGCTATTGACAGGCATAGATAATAGAACTACGACTTTCTTTACTGTGCTTTCTTTTTTTAGATACAAAGAGGGCAGAGTCATCTTGGAGAGGGCTTTGGTGACCGAAACAGATGGCATCGAGGAAATACCTGTCAATAACGATGACTAGGCATAGTCGTAAGTTTGGTTTGCAAAATCACAATTTTATATTGAAGAAGTGTCTCAATCTGTGATCATTATTTTCAATAAAAAGAATATATTTGAAAAAAAAATTCTATGTAAACAAATTTCAACAAAACTATTAATAAATAGTTTAACCGTAATAACGGAACTCATATTACATTTAAATCAACTCTCAAAATCAACACCTGTATTGAAGTTTATTGAAAAGATAATGTATGTTTGTTTGATACGTACGAATGTATTTCAGAACTGATATTAAATTTTATTAATCGTGAATTTTAGTTATTGCCTTTCGCTCAGTGGTAGGTAGCGGGACTGACGAACAATGGGACCTGGATTCGACTCTCGAGTACGGCGAATTTGTTTTGTTGTTGCCGGTAAATAGCAATAAGTTCGCCACCAATTACATGTGACTTAAATATAACTGGCGAAACGTGCATGGTTTTCACCTCTGCCTACACCTTCGGGTCATGACAGGCTTGACAGATTGAGTTGTTCTTATGTTGTATGTAATTGTAGTTATCGTTCTTTAAATTTATGATAGTTGGTTTACATATTTTATGACGTAACAAGTTTACCATACATGAAAATGGTTCATCTCACACTCAATTGTTTGTGAAGGATAGGAATATGAGGCTAAATTAGTTGCAGATTTGGTGCAACTCTTGAGAAAAACGTTTAAATGACTCTGGTTCTGCGTTTTATGCTAGCTGCCTTATGCCTGTAAAATAGCTCTTATGAGTTGTGTTGCAGCTTGAAGGGTGTGGCACGCACTGGATACCTGAGACGACCAACTTAGCCCTCAAGAGTAGCAACGCACTCGTGACCTACTTTGATGGATCTGTTTAAAGTCGGTTACGGTTGTCATGAGCTGCAGTGGTCACTTAACATCAGGTGAACTGTATGCCCGATTGCTAATCTAGTTTTCATTTTAAAAAAAATTGTATACCGCATAATACCGCTGGTTAGCTGTACAAATAGGTGCGACCATGGTACTAAACCAGTCGAACATGAAAATTACATGAAAGTGAACTGTAAGTAAAGAAAACAATACAAAACTAAGTATGTATGTGTTGTAAGTTTGTTTTTTATGTTATGAAGTAGCACATGGTGTAATTATATTTGGATTTGTGTTTTTTCATTGAGTTAACTCTAGGGGTGTGCGAGTAGCATTTCGAATGAAATTTAAATAATCGATTCGGACCGAATAATTCGATGTTCGTATTTATTCGATTCGGACCGAATAATTCGGAAGTTCGAATTATTCGCACGGCCATAGTAATCTCAATAAATAGAATAAAAATGTTTAAATTATTAATATTTTTTTATTTTTCATACAAAATATCCAACAATCCTCTGTACTAAATTCTTTAACTTTAACGGGCATATAAATTACTTTGTGTAAAAAAAAAATATTTACACCTGAAAATAAGGGGTCATATTTATTGTATTTTATTATTATTGCACATAAAGATATGATCTGACAACGGTTCAACTCCAAAAGTATAACTTATTAATAATAATAATAAACTTTTTCTCACAGAAAATGGGGTAAAGATAAAAAATATTTGCAATATCACATTTTATTTATTATTATATTATATAACACAACATATATCTTTAGCAGATAACAAAATTTTGTCTCTATGTATCTCCATGCAATATGTAAGCTCAGCTTTACATTGGAATATGGTATAAATAAAATGCAAACAACGTTAAATAGCTCTGAATTGTCCAAGCAGTGACCACTTGACTAAAATCAAACACAAGAACCATTTTCAATATGGTTCCATAAACAATATACCAATGTTGTTTTTGAGTCACTTGTTTTTGACATATTTTTTTAATATTATAAATAAATTTATTATTTAATTAATTGTAATTTTAAATGAGAAAGGTTGAATGTGTGTAACAAATAATAAAGATATAATTACCAAACATTTATTGCAGCTGTGTTGCCCTATGTTTGGTGAAAAAATAAAATAAGGAATCACATGGAAAAATTACATTTTTTTAAAATTTCATCATTAAAATGAATATTCGTTTTACAAACAAACAATTCTATTAACATCAATATGATCACTGGTTGTACATATTCATAAACATTATATCACTATGCATAGAAATAGAAAATAAATTTCTTAAAAAATATCGCACCAATCGCCCAAAGTGACACCGGGCATATCTTCACACACAAGCACCTCGTTTTCCATTGACAGTAATATAAAAAAAAATCAAAAAATTCTCAATAATCAAGTATTAAAACAGAAGAATAAAAAATAATCAAAGAGATGGTGTACATTGATTGCTGTTAATAGCGCTGTTAAATCAAACTAAACTGGTCGAACAGCAAACTATTTCATATAATTCGGAGAAAGCCTCCACTTAATTTTGAGGCCGAATCACACGGTTCTTTAAATAATCTGCCTTATACCTACGACTACCTCTTTCAAATGTCACAGAATAAAAATTTCAATTCATTATTTCCTACCAGTTCATAGTCGCATGTGACGATTATTTTACTTCAAATCCGTGACTTGTCTACCGTCTGCAATTCACCTAAATACATCGCCGGTCTGTATGCAAGCAGCTCGAAACACAAATACTCATTACGTTCGCCAAATAAAAAATATACTCTTCAATCCAAATCCGATTCGAGATCACGATAAAGTCAAACTCCTGACTTCATATAGTACAAATTTAAAGCAACCATTTGAAATATTATCAGGTCTCCGTTCACATTAATAATTACAATTTAAATTATCAACATTTACTATTTATCGATTCCTACAACATTTATAGTTTCCTCAACTTTGTTAATCCTATGATAGTGATGCGTATTCGATTTATATACGAATTGTTCTGAGACGGGCAAACACACCTCTGTTTTGAGTCCAGTAGTCTATTTATTGCCTCTTTTACTAAACAACTAGACAGTACATGAAATATAATAAAATCATTATATTATATAGTAATAAACACTGTAATGTAAACACTTATTACAATATATTGGTTCCAAGTATTTCCTGCAGGAAAATTCAACCAATATTAATTAACATTTATTGTTAAAAACAATACACGGAAAAAACGGAATTCATGATACATTAATAGAACCAAGGACAAGCATTGTTCATTAACAACCCAACACTGAAATAACAGATTGTTGTGCTACTCATATAATGATAATTGTGTCTTAAAAATACATAAACATAACTCTAATAATTATGAAATTATCAAATTCATATATTGCATTGTTATTTATATGTGAATTCATTGTACCGAATCGCATTAGATTCAAATATAGTTGTAAAGGAGGTTGTAATATTTAGCTCCTCTTCAAATTGTTGTAAAGCTTTTAATAAAATTATCCATAACCCCCAAACATTAACAATTAGGTATAGCTCACGCTTCTCTGCGAGTCCTGCGGCGGCTCACGAGCCATGCCTACCCTTTGCTTCTCCGTTTCGATAAACTCTAGCAAGGCCATGTATATAAACTTGTACTGTGCTTCGTTTTGCACCATACCAGAGCGCTGGTCTCTGACCATTTGGACCGTACGGTGTATGTCAATTTCGCAGTCGAAGCCCTCCTTCCTTATCTGGTCCAATATCATGTCAATGACTATGAAGGTGCCCGTGCGGCCGATGCCCGCCGAGCAGTGCACGCAGACGACCGCCTGCGCCGGGGGCTCTGGCCCGGTCATGATTTGCTGGAGTCTGAAGTTCACGTCGAGCAGGATGTTCAGTACCCGCCCGGGCTCTGAAGGCACGCCGTGGTCCGGCCACGCGGTGAAATGGAAATGGTATATCGTCCTCTTAACGTTCGGCTCGTCCTTCTTTGTGACCACGAAACGCCGCAACGTGTAGTCTTGGGTAGACGATTCGGACTCATTGAATATTGTGTACTTCTTGATCACTTCAGTTTTGTTTAATTCGGGCCAGTAGCGCTCGCATTTCACCTTCCCGCGTTCGATTTCCTTAGTCGTCATTATTATGATGCGGACGTCCTCCTGCCATATCATGGACCAAAACTGAAAGATAGTTGTCGAGAGACATCCTTGAGTGGCGATGTAAATTTTATTGTACACGTTATCGGCTTCCCCATTTTCTGTTACCTCTTTAGTTTTTGAGATCGTGGTGTTCACGTAGTTGGGGTTGAAACGGAGAACGTTAGGTTCGAATGCCGGAATGAGTTTGTGCGTGCCGTTGCCATAGGTTTTTGTGAAATCCCTGGATTTCTCCTCGTTCACCATGGCACTGCTGTGATTCGGAGAGGACTTGTTTCGCGTCGACGACCCATCCCGGGAATGAGGGCACCCGTTCTCATTGCTTCCGTTAATATCTTGCGACTCGGAAATGGATTCGAAACTGTCGCAACGAATGTAATTGGCGTTAATGTAGTCGGAGCCGGGCGGGCCGTCCGGGGGAATGTCCTTTAACACGACTCTCGTATGATCGAACGGTATGATATTTTTGTACCTGTTTTTCCTAATGTTCTCTGGTTTTGACCCTTCCATACGGTCGAATAGTTGTAGGTTCTCCATCATCTGTAGTGTTTCGAATTCTTCCCAAAAACCTTGTTTGTACGCCATGCTCTCAATTGGACCCTCGTTCTCCTTTTGGAGCTGTTTTACTCGTGTATGGAAGTGCTGCACTTGGATGCGGGTAGCATTGAAAGGTTGGATGAGCCTCAGTACCTCACCAGTTGTTTCAACCATAGGGAAGTTACGATAATGTTCTATTAGGCTGACGAGGTCGTCGAACTGTTGCCCGCCGCCGACGTCATATTTGTTATCCTGGCGGCGGATGATGACGTGAGTGACCCTATCCCGTGTGCGCACCGACAACACAAAATCACCGGGTTGTCTTTGCGATTCTCTGACCAGGAAGGAACCGTTCTTCCCATTTTCGAGCATGATCCTTTCCGCTTCCTTCGCAGTTAGCTGTCCGTGATACCATCTCTCTGTTGTCGGATCCGCACAATTTAGCGGTGTTTTTAGCCTGATGACGTTACCGTTCCTCTCGCGGAGCTGACCTTGGTTGTCCATGTAGTACTGAACTAGTTCTGAGAGGGTGGCGAATTTCTCCCCACCGTATAGGTCAAGAAACTCGCCATTATTTTGAATTTTGATGTGCGTCACTTCTTTACCTCTTCTGACGGATAGTGTGAAGTCTCCCTTGTTGCTCATGCTCGGTCTCGCTAGGAAGTACCCGTCGCGCCCGCGGTCTAGAAGTAACTTCTCTGCGTCCACACCATTCAGCGACGGGTGGAACCATCTTCGCGTAATCATCTTATTCTATTCAAAAGCACCAGTCAAATACTACTTACTATAACTATCTATAAGATTAACTTTCCACCTGCTTTACTCTTGGTCTTCCATGCATCCTCAACATACATCTCATAAAGGCACCCGTACAGCGAATGGCTCGCAATACTCCTTAAAATAGGAATTAAGGCGATCGAACAGTTGTTGCTATGCTGAGTTTAGACTTTTTGTATCACTGTTTTCAAGGGCGCACTCGCCCGTACACTGGTACACATACATACATAAATATAGATAATACAATAAACAATCAATCAACTAAACCAAACAATAAAAACGTAAAACTAAAATGATATAATTAAGCAATTTTTACACAAAAGACAGACTTATATTCATTCTCTACTTGGCTACGGAAATGTCACACAACTTTTTCCGTTTTTTTCTGTGTCAGAACTGTCAAACGTTGACAAGACACTTTGGCTTGTTTCAGAGTTTCTGAACGTACCCATAGATATTAAATCTATGGACGTACCTACTAATATAGGTAATATATTTTAACCCTAATAAATAATTAAAATTTTACTTCATTCTCAAATTTCATGGATGTATAAGAATAAAATTGAACGTTATTAAAAATAAAAATTTATCGTTTTAAATTATTTTATTTATCATTTGATACAGATTGAGATTTTTGCGTTTTACCAAAATAGCTCGAAAGAACTTTTCTAACGGCAAGTCGTTTGTTATGTGAAGACTCCCCTTCTTGACTTGGCGATTTGTTCCACTGCTCGGCAAAACTCTGACGCCTGAACACTTTACCTAGAGATTGCCATTTTTGTTCTGGAGTTATACCTTTATCTTCAAAAGTTTCTTTGCTGCCAGATGGTCGGTCGCCCTAGAAGAAAAATATATTATATCCCATAAAGTTTTGCTGAAATACGAGTATTGCAAAATAACGGTCACGTATTTCATTACTTACATCATTAGATTTAGTCGATCGAAGTTGATTCCGAAAGAAGTTACTGATAGACTTTTTCCAATTCTTGGGATTTTTGAAGGAATTTAGTTCTAAACCACCGGACCCTTCGGCAGGTACCTTCTTATTTTTCTTGAGATCGGTTGCGTCGTCTTTGGAGACACAATCAGTTTGAAATTGCGCGCCTTCTGGACATAACATTATGATGAAAAACACCTTAGAACTTTTCAGAAAAACTTATCTAAATTCCCAATTATTTGTTTTTAGTTTTCGTGTCATTGAATTGTTTTTGACATTGAAATATTTTAAAAAACGAAATAACATTTTATTTTTTTATTTTTCCACCAGTTAATTAATACAACATGTATTGAAATCAAAAATAAATATGTTTTCATTCATATTATTTAAATATTTAGAACAAATAACCATTAATATTTTCCTAATTTATTTAAATTGTTATGATTATAGCATTAAACAAT
>DWIE01001509.1:0-10661 GCA_018248235.1 Choaspes benjaminii
AGTGTTCATAATACATATGTTTCGGTGTTAAGGTGTGATAGGCAGCATACGCAGGCACGAGGCGTTCGATCTATGTCCTCGAGAGTAACACCGCATCTGTGGTTATGTCATGTACTCCAAAAGCTATTTACTATCAAGCTACTGGGTGTGTTGCTTCATAACATCTAGAAAAATGCTGAAATTTTAGCTTATTAAGGGGTTATATTAAAGTCAGCTTATCTGAGCCTGAGTGCATCCCTGCCGAGCCACCCTTGTAAAAGCATTACAAGACAGTTCATGTTTGTTAACCTAATTAATGATATGCTATCCCCCCCTCCACCCCTTCAACCCTCCTCAAATGTCATTATGCCGCAAAGCTACATGTTTTGGTGTTTGCTTTGCATTCATATAGTTACGCCGTATTCGTATTCATATTCATTATTTATTCGTTTCATTTAATTTTCTTTTGGCGAAATTTACATTACTGCTAAAGCAAAATGTATTATTAATTAATGTACTTCTGTTATAAATATAAGCGGGTGTTTAAACATGATTTTATTTTTGAAGTACTGTTAATACTTAACTTTGTTCAAAATGAATCTGTAATTGTCTTACTGTTTGCATAAATATAAGATACATTGTAATATTCATTTTGATTTGTTCCAGGTCCAGACCATATATATAGTGTGAACTTTGAAACAAGGCTGACCTCATAAGTGCTCCATTGATCAGTGCGCAAAGCAATACTTACAATTAACAATGATTGAGGATAATTGACCGCGCGCCATCTCTTCCAAATAAACAAACATTTTGCGATCTATACAAAATGATTGCTATAGAGTCAAACCACTAGCATTAGGAGCTAGAAGTTCAACAACGGACAGCTGATCTATCAATGCTAAATTACAGACTAGTCTCTACGCATTTTTTGAAGCAGCCGTAAATTGTTCAAGGACCGTGTGATATCTATAGACATATTGTGCCGTGCCAATATGTGCCGGGATCGAGATATGGCGGTGCAAATGAGTGATATCATCAAATAAACATACAAACGGACATCGACTAGTTTAGTGTATATTCTTCCGTCAAAACGGCGCGCGACGACGCCCCGCCGTTACGTTTTATTTCTTTCAATTTGTTTTACATCAAAGGATAAGCAATAGCCAGTGGTTAGGTGTTAGTTCGTGGATTATCAGGGAGGGTCTTGCCCTAAGCCGGACCCAAACAGCTTGACGCTGGCCAGTCGCAGCTGGAACAGCATTACCAGAATCTTGGACTCTATAGTAAACGCTGCGAGATATTGCCTCGTAAGTATATCATGATTTACACGTTACACCCCCCTTTTATGTAGTATTTCAAGCACAAAACAAAGAAACCACTAACTTAACAAATAGTTGCTCTCATAAACAATATCCTAATATCGAGATGGTTTCCCTAAGCCTCATTGAATATAATTTCGTTAACAGACTTAACAAAGAACTTATCAAAATCACATTTATTGCCAGAAAACAATTTCCCACTTCGGCACGGGTGTCGTTAAGTATCCTTCAATATAAGTTAACACACTTAGAATCGGATCGGTTTATTTCAGAATCAACTAACGGCCCGAAAGATTTCGGAAATTGGGGGATTTAGTTACAAGTCTAGAATTTAGTGTGAAGCAAACATGATATTGGAAATTAATCAGGTACTTTTTAAAAGTAGTAGGTGATGGGGTGATACCACTAGTACTTCGATTCCTTTTATTTCATTATATCGTAGTTTTATACTTATAACTAATATAATGTTACTACAAAGTAATACAATTTTAGCTTTAGCTTTGCAGTAGTAAAGTTATTGGAAGAGTTAACTTAGGCGAATTAAAAAGGTTTATTCCTGTAAAACCTCACTGAAAACCAGTTTTATATTTTCTATTTCATTGTTGAACTTAATTTTATGTATTTATATTCCAGTAACTTTACTTAGTTTTATACTATTATACAAAAAATGGGTAATCTATAGGTACCTATTACGAAGTCGTGTCGTAGAGAGTGTGGTGAGCTTATATAACCAGGAATAGATTGGCAACATTTAGAAAACCTTTATTGCTTTTGAGCCCAAGAATATCTATTTATGAAACAGTCGAGTTGCCTAATATTATATGTACATATGTACTATACAATAACATAGCGCCATTCGTACACCTTTTTAAACCGTTCACTTTACATCCACTAATTCAACATCGCAAACATTGTGCTTTTCATTCACGTTTTCAAGTCGAACAGAGCGGGAATACTACACAAAGTACATTAACATCAAAACTATGGTAGGGTTACGAGAACGAGTCAGAGTGCTCGAGCGAGCTTCGGATTGTAATACCCGGGCTCGGGTGGCGTGCGCAGTGCTGCGAGCGGGACCGCGGGAACGAGACGGAAGATATGGCGGCGCCCGAGTGCGAGCGGGAGGCGCGCAAGCGGCGCGAGCGTCGCGACTCCGGCGGCACGCACGAGCGCAAGGAGCGTAGGCCGCACAGCGAGGAGCGCGCGCCGCCGCCGCCGCCGCCCTCGCGCCTCCAAGACTATAACCGGCTCGAGGTTCATAATATACTAACGATCTCCTTTCTACTTATCTAGTCTTGTCCTTTGAGCAATCTACTTTTTGTCTAACAATGTACTTACACTCAAAATCTTTAAATTCTGTATAAACTGTGTCAGACATTCGAGACAGAATTTGTGTTTATTATAATGAGTGAAAATGAAAAGGTTCCTTTCACTAACAATTCCATTTGAAAAAAACTGAATCAGTTGGATGCTACGTATGTGTAACATAGTTTTATGTTGCCTTGCTACGTATTCTGAGATTATTTTAAAGTATTACGAAATTGTAGGTATGTACTTGACATCGAAAACTTGGTCTGATCCAAGTTGGTAAGTGATATGTTAAATGATGGCTTTTTACTTCTTAAAAGCTGTAGCCAGCCAAGAATAGCTCTCAGCTCGTTTCAATCTGGTTGTATGGAAAGAAAAGTAGTACATAATAACTCTCCATTCAAATGCAACCTGGTATGATTTCAAATCAATGGAACGACGAGTGTTTCGAGTAAAAGATTTGTTTTGTTATAAGAAAATTAGAGTAGCAAAGTGACAACTGCAGCCCATGATAATCATAACCGACTCTAAACAGGTACATCGCTCTGTTCGAAGGCGGACCCCAGTGCGTTGCTATTCCTGAAGTCCGTGCTAGTCACTTCAAATATTCTGTGGGTGCCGGCTCCTACATCCGTCAAGATTAATAGCTCATAAAAGCTGTTTCACAGCAGAAATAGGTGTGGGGGTGGCTCTCATCCGGGTGGACATGAATAGGTTATACCTACCACCTATAGGAAACGCAGGTTGATTTTTTTTAATTTGAAGATTATATTTTAATAGTATATTCAATCATATTTCAGTCGGAGCGTCGAGCCGAGCGTCTGTCACGCGCCCGGCGGCCGCAGTTTGGCGGCAAGCGACGGCGAGCTCCCACCCGGCAGCCGCGCCCCTACAGGGAGAATGACTTCGCCGTCAACAACAACGAGAACATCCCCACCCCGTGCGCTACGCCACCACGCTTCGAATACGTGGTGCAGCATCCGCCAGAAGAGCCGGAAGGTACACTGCGTAGATATAAATGTATCACCAGATCATACAAAGCATCAATATACCATTGCATATCCCAAGGAGTGATCTCCTTTTATGGCAAATTATATCAGAATACATACATTCATCGGAGTATCAATGAAGGAATTAGGTTCAAAATAACCATACTTATTTTGGTATCTGTAATATCGCATTAGCAGTTCCAGATAAAAACTCAGTTCAAAATACATCCAAGTAGACATGATTGGGCAAAACATTGTGTAAAAATTAGCGTGTTTCAAATTAATCTCAAGCATTGTATCACACATTCGAACTAGGCCACAGAAAGAACAGCTTTAATTTACAATATAGGTTATTGAGGACAACGTATATTCCAGTATGCGATGAAGAAGATCGCGAGGTGGTGGGCGACCGGCACGCGGACGCACTGCACGCGCGCCGCGACGAGCGCAGCGTGCCGCGCCGCACGCAGACCAGCCCTGACCGGCGTCTCGAGACCATACGCCGGAAGGTAACATTAAACTTAATTACTCTTAAAACTTTAGTCAGCTAGATTAAGAGATAGCAGTCGTATTCATCAAATTTCTCTACCTTTACCACTTCTTTGAGACTACGAATGTATCCTTGCTTTAGTATAAGCATAGGAAAGGTACCGATGCCGGCCGTAACGTCTATAATAATTATAGACCGGTGTTAGAAAGAGTAATGCGAACAGTATCTTTTCAAACAACCATATGTTACTCTGTAAATTTAAACTTAAGCACTTGGTGGAATAAATAATAATTTATATTTTACGAGCACTTTGCTCGCATCTGCGCTCGCGTCATACAAACTTTCATCCCTTTTTTCACCACCAGGTTTTATTTTTAAAACCTTCCTTATTTCTCACTTACAGCGCAAAAGGAATCCATGTACAAATTTACGTTGTTATGTTAGTCGCTGCGTAGTTAGTTAAAACGATTAAAAATTTAAATAGTTATTTTATTGTGTGTATTAATTAACAGATAAGCTTAGTGAAGAAAAGTATCGCTAAATACGAAAGTGACTACGAACAAGAGAACGGCCACCCGATCACCCTGTGTGACCGTATCACCAACGTGCATCTCAATCGAATGGACGAAGCTCTGCGCGTGCTACAGGAAGAAAAACGCTGCATCAAAGCCGACCCTGTAGAGTACGCCCTCAAAACGCAAGCTTCTAAGCTGCAGAAGGAAAGAGACGACAAGCTAGACTACGCACTCAGGAGCCAGAAGCCTCTCGCCGCTATTGTGAAAGATATTGAAGAGGTAGGATTTCCGATCTGCTTTGCAAGATACTTTACATAAACATCGATAATTTATTATATTTTTTTGTTTTGCCGAGAACTTACATTGTAGTAAAGAAGCCAGATACTATCACTAATATTGCCAAATTTGCTGATCCAGAATTTATTCAACAAATTATACATGTACATCTACTAATAATTATACCTTACCTACTGTACTACTACTGATATAGAAGTTAGACTTCAATTACTCATTCGTTCATTTCATTATTCACTATGGCATAACACATTACACACTGTCTTCAATCACTCAAACTTTCATTTGACAATGTTAAAGAATATAAATAAGGAAAACAAAACGGGAATATTCCATGGGGTTCATAACAAGTTAATGTTTAGACATACTGAAAGAAGCCTCTGAATTTGAACTTACGATCTTATGTTGATTGTTTGGGTTAGTGGGTGGACGGGTGTCGTCGCGCGTCCGACAGAGCTGATGTACCGGAGAGCAATTGGAACGCGGTGCAGTTCACCGAGGAGAAGGAGTGCGTGCAACGCGCGCTTTTGCGGCTAGAGGCAGCGCGGGGCCGCCCGTCTTTGCACTCCATCGACCGCGGCGCCGCGCGCCCCCTGTACGACAGATACAGGGATGTGAAACGCGCAATGGTTATGCACCGATCGGATAATGTGTTGGGTGGAGTCAACGGCGAGTTGGCGACCATACACGAACACGAAATGCTGTTCAACACAAGCGTGGACAGTTCCAGCGACTCTACTGAGAAACCGACAGTCGTTCAGGAAAGCGTAGAGTCCCCTGTTTCGTCGCCGCCCACGCGAGATGCCAACGAAGATTTGCCCTCATCATCATCTTCCACAGAGGCTCCTAAGGAGGAGGCCGTACCTGCGAACGAAGGCTTGCATTTCCTCGGTCTCGAAGATTTGACCAGAGCTCTAGCAGAAGCTAAACTACTCAAATGCACACTCCGACGCGCTATCAAGGAGTACGAAGCAACATTCGAAATGCAGCACTGCAGAAAAGCACAGCGGGACGACAAGAAGGGCCACGAAGATGAATATATCCGGTACAAGGAAATCAAGTCCAGGATCAAGTTGCTAAACGCCCTAATCAATAAACAGAGGTCTATGAATAAACCGCCTGAATAAGTTTACAACATCCACATACCCTGAGATATGCAATAGATTAAAGCTTTTCGCTGCTCGATTCCATTTCATAATCCCCTTAGGTGTCCTTTTATCGGTTTTTCGCGTAAATAAATAGAACTTTAAATAAATAAAAAAAAAACTTATTATATCCACGTCGCATACTAAGATCTAGTTAAAAATCAAACCCACTCAAACAGCCGGCCAATGAATGGCTGTCAAGCGAGATTCCACAAAACATTACATTGCAATTCATTAATTAAATTTTAAGAATGGAATATCAAGCTGCTGTTAGAGATCGAAACTGATGAATATCACTCATCACTACATGATCGGTTCATTTTTTGTTGATGAATAGTGTGTCATACATTTTTACAGCAGTGGAATTAAATACATTAATTTCTTTATATCAAAATGTAAAAAACGTAATGCAGTGATTGAGGTACGTATATATGTATTATCTACTCATACTATACCTATCGATCTCTTAGATTAGCAGACTAAACCATTATATGTCATGTCAAGTATAAATTGCCTGCTATACGGCATTTGGTAAATAATTTTATAACATATTGCTTAATTTAACGTAGCTTAGTTTTAATATATTCTTAACGTTTCGGTACAGTCATTGATTTTATAATTGAAAGTAAAGAAACAGGAAGGTATTTATAATTACATGTAAGCATGTAGCAATAGTAAGTGTCGCGCAGTGTCAACGTAATTGATGAGAGGCGCGAGCACGAGGCGATGCTAAAGCGAAGCGATAATTTCAGTTAGACGAGAATATTTATATAAATTACAAATATGACCTTCTTTTCACCAGTGTTATCTGTAATAGCATCAGCTTTTAGTGATGGTATGAGGACTGTGTTAACCATACACTGAAACACTGGCTGTCGGTGTCAGAGCGCGCAGATGTCACAGAAACCCTAACATTTCACAGCAAATAATTGCCTGCTGCGGCGTATCTCACTTTCGATGCTTTTGGTCACAAAGGCATTTGAAGCGGCAGCGAATGGTTGACTTAATAAGTTTATATTTTTATTTACATATAATGTTGTATTATTCTACTATACAAACTCTGCCCTCAAGTACCACCCAATGAGCTAAAAAGCTAGCGCTAATTAACATTTATTAGCTCATGAGTTTTATTTAATTATATTCAAGCAAGCAAGAAAATAAGACTGTCTAATTACAGACGGCTGAAGCATCTCGTCATCGAACCTATATTCAATTCCTCCTAATGGGCAATTCTTTAGACAGTTTGTTGTCCCAAATGTGGATTAGCGACAATTTCACTTACCTATTCTTATATTCATCTTCCTTAATGTAAGAAAAACAGTTTGATACATAAAAACACTAGTATTACTAGCAACGGATTCTGTTTGACCACAGCTATATAGTTCATCAATAAATTGATGGCGTATGTACCAAATGGATTCACTCTAGATACCTTATAAGTTATGTATAATTTTCATAAAATACTTACTTATATGTAAAATCGTTAGTATATTGCACTATATATATTAATACTACAAATTGTTGTAAGCATGTGGCTAGAGCTGCCTATTAAGATTTGTGACTAATACCAAGGAGAAGACAATTTTTCTACGTATACTGTAGATTGGATGTGGAATAATTATTACCTATATATAGGGGGTGAACTATCTAATATTATGTTATAAGGTATCACCACACTTCACTTTTTTGTATTACAATGTGTAAATATAATATTACATCATGGCGTGTATACATTAAAGTATACATACATTTCTTCATATAAAAATAATCACATTAAACCCTGTTAATGTCTGTCTGTTTTTTCTAGTTTCCTATTAAGAAGTCTGACAACTTTGTCATATAAAATACTGTATGGATATCCTTTTACACATAATATTTAGGATAGTTCACCTGTGGAAATGATAAACAACTATTATATATGTTTTAAAACGTAAACAACTATCGTGGAAGGCGGGCGACGGTAATCGCTATCCGCCATGCTTTTGAGAAGGCGTAATTATGTCTAAATCAAGATATAATTATGTACCTTGTGGTATTTGGGAGTACCACCACAACCTACTTGTTGTGGGATCTATTTATCTAGACACAGATTACATATGTGACGTGTCCGGTACTAATAAAATCGATACCTACCTGTTACTTCTTACTCGCAGATTTTTTCTCGCAACATTGACAATAAATAGGTTAGTCATCGCATTACCATTTGCTGTGTTATTTATTGAAATCACCCACGATTTATCTAAAGTATCTGTGAAGTATAAGCTGGTTTTACAATAAGATTTGTAATAGGTACAGAGTACGTATCTACTTGTGTCGCGAAGATCGTTGCGAGTAAGGAGACAGTGGTTAGGGTAACGATAAGGCACCGTAATATTTCGAGTGTAATCGTTTACGCGTTGCTAAATAACGGTTATAACTACTTAATATCGTATTCCCGATGTGTAGAAACTATAGAGTTCAAGACCCTGGTAATGCATCTAACTTAAGCCATCATTCGAAATGATGAACGTGTAACGTTGGTATAAATATTCATTAAAAAATATAAATTTACTTGTAAGTGTTTCTAAATATACAATCGGACTTTATATGTTTTCGGGAGTAATGTTATGATATAATTAGTGTGCCACTAAATTTATTAATGTATGAAAATCGGTGTTAACTTTTGTATTTCTACGTAAGAATCTAAAAAATTGTTTGCCCTAATGTTTGTTTAAAATTGCACGTTTAATAATTACGAATCACATTGAAAATTAAATGTGAAGTAATTAATATGCTTAGTTAACATATTATTACATCTGTCGCTATGTCTTAGTCACTCTAATAGAATAAGGAAAGGTAAAACTTGATGTTTTTATTTCTTGCCCAAATTTCAACTCTTTCTATCAGATTAATCTTTGCCGCGTACAGCGAATAAAGATATAAATGTATGTATTAGTTATATGTCACACGTGTCACTTTATTTTCGTTATTCTGCTTGAATTCATATTTTAATAGTCATAAAAATAAGTAACTTTGGTTGACTTCATTGCATATTTTAATATATAGGACGCTATAAACTCGTATTTTCTCTGTGAGAGGAAAGCTTAATAGTGATAAGTATTTACCTGTGATTTAATTATTATAAATATACTTGTGTGACAAGACTATGTGTTTTTATCATTGTGAAAATATTTAGATGGTTTAAATATTTTAATTTTTTGTAACATTTTCATTGATTTATAACGTTTGTAGAGTAGTTTTAAATTGTGTAATCGTATATATTTAGGTGAATATATTTTCTTTTATTCAACTTATTTTTTTAAATGTTTTTTTTTTCAATTATTACGCGATGTAAATGATGATGGCGACTAATGTTACCGGATCTGGACTCAAAGTTATCCTTGCTAAGCTGTAGGACTCTTGGCCCTTAATGTAATAACGGCCTTCCGTTTATCGTCGACAGAGACTGGTGTCCATTCTTTATATTGCTTGGATCGATAGATGGACATCTCGATAAATGAAAAAATACACATCCGTCCCGAATGATACGACAACTCAGGATTAAACAGAACACCGCAAAATAGACAAGAAAATAGGTTTGGTTACGTATTTTCTTCATACATTTCTCCTATCCTCACATGAGTTTGTTACATATTTAATGTATCAAAGACATATGGTTTACATTATGACGGATTTTAGAAAAACAGCTGCTTGAAGCATGAGAGACAGCTGATTGTTTGATTATAAAACTGTATTCATTGATTACGAAAAACTTGAACGAGTAGTAATACGTCCAAGTCTAGTACAGCAATATAAAAAATAGCGTAAATCTATATAATCGCATGCCATGTTACATATTTGCATGTTATTACACAAACCAGTGTTATCCCTTCCGATGTGAATATTTAATTGTTAGCTATTAAGTACACAAAATTATTTCTTTCCTGCAGATAGTAGAGTACTTGGTCAATAAGTACATAATATTTTGAGTACTGCTCTGTAAGTGAACAATTTACTTCTATATGGGAAGAAGAAACGCAATAGTATTTAACTTTGAAGATGTTCCCTCAATGAACACCAGTATCTACCATGACATCTTAAAAATAAGGCTTTATTTCTCGATGTGGTACTTTACTTTTGCGTATGTACCATAGATACAACTAGCTGGTAGGTATTTTTATTATGGAGTTTCTTCGATGTCAAAAAAAGGAAGCCCTGTTATACTTGTATCCAATATTAACTATACAAGCTTTGTCGCTTGAAATATATGTAAAAATATGTGTTTATATATACGGATGGTACAGATTAATATGTATTGTGTTTTAAAGTATTGTAAGAACAACGTTCATTCTAAATGTATGCTTCATTATTAGGTATAATTTATGACCGATTGCTGTATTAACTGTCCCATTTGATATTTGTGAAATGGGTGGCACAGTATACATAAGAATATAAGATTAATTAAAATAATTAATTGTGTACGATGGTTATAATATTACAAACAGGTCAAACAACTTGTAGTGTTAAATTAATGTCTTATAAATTCATATTAATATATGTTTAACATTAAAATTATGATTCAAACTTGGCGTACTGTTATTCTATACTAATCCTTCTGCTATTACAGTTATACCTTCCCATCG
>DWIE01001510.1:0-10660 GCA_018248235.1 Choaspes benjaminii
GACCTCAGTCATTTTCAAAATGCTTTTATAAAAAGTAATCTGAAGATCACTTTATTTTTTTAATGTAGAATACTACTTTTATTTTATTGATATACATTGAATTACATATTTGATAATTTAAATTATCGTGTAATTTATTGTAATGAAAATCCGTTCATACATAAAATCATGCTTTGGTTCCTTTGTAAGATTAGACAGAATGGAGAAGCTAAATATTTACACTTCAGAACCAGCTTGTGAACCAGAAGGTTAAAATAAAAAGTAAGTGGCACGTTGCGACAGACGAATAGACGCGCCTCAAACGCGTTCAAACACCTGTCTCATCTAAACGACTTGCGCTTAGCGTTCAGATAAAATATGTTTATATTATTGACTGCGCCTTACTACGAACATTAGTTATTGCCCAACACCTACGTCCATTATATGTTTCAAAT
Organism: Choaspes benjaminii; assembly: GCA_018248235.1. Classification (NCBI taxonomy): domain Eukaryota; kingdom Metazoa; phylum Arthropoda; class Insecta; order Lepidoptera; family Hesperiidae; genus Choaspes; species Choaspes benjaminii. Next base: position 435 of record DWIE01001510.1, read on the forward strand.
AATATAACGGAGAGATTAGGGAGGATTACTTCTGGACGTTCTATTTTATGAGGGACCATCTTGCACCTTACTTTATGTCGCGCATTTTATATGTACTTGTACTGAACCATCTCGATATATAGAGAGCTCTTTAAATTTGAGCGAACGGCTATATTGAATGAGCTATTTAGGGTCATTTGAGACCGGGGAGACGTTGGCAACTGCCGTAGTGTTGCAAATGTCTATAGGCGACGGTAATCAGTTACCATAAGTTGAGCCGTCTGCCTATTGCCACCTTCTTAGCATTATAATATATAAAAATATTATATCGCGATCTAATCCATGTTCATGAAGAGGTTTTGGTCTGTGACGTTACGTAATAAAGTACTGAATTACTGCTAGGCGTGAAGCCGTGTCATATTTTGTAGGCGACAAACGCAATCCGATCCAGCCGAAATTAATTTTAGTTCGTAATACAACTGTCCTTGGACCGAATTAACTAAGACAAGTGGGGTACCTGCTCGTTTGCCTCTCTAATTTAATATAGAAGATTTTATACAACGCAGGAACGCAATGGTCGTATCTGACATACTATCTGAGTCGTACCGTGTCCCATATAAAGCGGAGATAGTCGTGGCCAGCCAGACGCATGCCTGGTGGGCTGGAGCGTGACGTCTGCCACCCGATAGCCCATCTCACGACCGACCCACTTACAGCCCAAGGTCACCGCCTGACCTCCTAATCTCTTCGTTTCCGTATTTAACTATTCCCAATACACTCTTACGCAACTCAGCATAGTTGTAAGAAGATTAAGGACGTTTAAAAATAATAGACAGTGCCATAAAAAATAAATTAAGCTTCACACAAAATATTTTTTTAAAAATATTATCAACCATATAAAAAGCCGCATACAAAATAAACGTCGTCTTTCGAAAGATTACAATCATCGCTTTAATTGAACAGCAATAAAGTTCTAATGACAGTGATAGAGTAACAGAATTCAAATTGAATAAAACGTTACGATCAAAAAACTTGATAAGTTTTTTAGTAGTGAAATTCAGCTGTCCCGTAAAGCACGTAGAAGGTGCATTGTATAGGCATGATGGTGCGCGTGCGCCGGCCGCGACAGATTTTCAGATAGGGCGCCAATCAGAGCGTGTGCCTGTCCCGTATCACGGGCTTTCTGATATACAACACAACACACTTTCTAATCTGCGCCTTTGTCACTGCTCTCGGCTATTGGTTAACTTGTTATACCAGACTTTCGCCAATTGTTTTCACGGTACATTAGATTTCTTCTCCGTCTTCGCGCTTAAATATTCGCGGCATTAGTTACGGTTGCATCACAGTAATGCACGGTGTACAAACAAATCAGTGTTGGAATTACTGATTCATTCTACGCGTTTATGAGCGCACATATCGTACCCTTGAAACGCGATGCGTCTCGCTGCACGAGATTGCGTTTAATCTAAACTGTGGTTAGTCGGATCACCGGTCGGATATTATATTGCCAGTTTAGCCGGAGTCCGCTCCCAACGTAGAATCCGATACGAGCTATCTCGGGTCCGAGCGGTGTGTGAAATAGGAGAGCAGACAGACAACAAGCTTAGCCGCAATGGCTCTCTTGATAAGGTGATGTGGATGCGTGTATTTTAGAAGAGCGAGGGGAGGAGAACGCGGGGAGTGTGCGACCGGTCCGCGTACCGGTTTGCGTCAACGTCGTCGAGTGGCTTAGGACTAACCGTTTTATTAGCTGAGCCATGCTCCACAAACGATAGCCACCGGCTCGGGCGGCCAGCCCTCTAGCCACGGCAGCCTCATTGTCAATAGTCACCTTGAAATTATAGTTGTTTGCCGTCAAATACTTACCCCACGTCAATGCTGAATTGACAAGGAAAAACAGTTACGACGGTATCGGCGTTATTATATGTCAACCATATAGGTATAAAATAATACTAATAAATATTATATTATAAATACTAGACGATGGTTGGCCCATGACTTTTTATGTGTGATTTGTTTGTGACTTCATAATAAATACTTAAAAGCTTTCGCACATACCACAAATCTCGTAAGTTCACTCGTAATTGAATGAATGGAACTGTATGACGGTATAAAAACCTTTTAACTTGCTTACTTACATGTCGAATTCAATTTAAATTATATTGTACTGATAATATGCGCATAAAGTGCAAAATGATTTGTTTAAACTTACTTGGAATTCGCTGAGTTCTACAATTTTCGATCCGGTCATAAAACGACTACACTACCCACAATATCATCCTGTGTATTATTATATTTTTTTTATATTCACGCGTTATGAAGGTTAAATATACAAAAAGAAAACCTTGTGAAATTAACAATGTTCGTCGTAAAAAAATCTTGTTCTAAAAGCGAAATTTATTAACTAAATATTAACCTAGATAGATGTCGCGATTCGTGTTGAAGATTGGATGTTTATAGTCCTGATTTGTTTGCTTGATCAGTGAGGCTTATTTGCCATTAGAGTTTCTCAAACTGTTCAGAATCGTATTGCAGAATCAGCTCCAGTTACAACGTCCATCATGTCATCAGTGTTGATTCGTTATTGTTTAGATTGTTCGAGGGGACAAATGTAGGGCGATGTGAAGATTTCAACATATGTGGATATTACGATTGCAACTGATGTAGCATAAAACATAATAAATCTGAATTACACCGCTGAGCGTCTTTGATGTTGTATAACAAGTAAGCGCTCTATGTTCATATCCTTCCCTCGATTCATATGCTTCATAGGAACATTAATATGTGGGTTGTATCTTTCCTTTCGAGACACGTCTTATCCTGTTTCGTTAATTCATTTTTAGTATGATTGCACGTGTCTATTATTTCGCGAGCTTTATTATTATTAATATTACATACAGTAAGTTAACTTAACATCAATTGCTCATATTCTATCCTATGTTTGTGGACATGTGACTTGCTGGCAATTGTTTGCAATTAACTTCAATGCTAATTTCTATTTTCTCCGTCTGTTATTGGCCTTCGCATCTATTTTGACAAGAAGTGCGTGGCAAGCTGCCATCATAATGTTTTGGTGTGTAGTGACAGCGGCACACTTTCCATCTGCGAGTGCAACCGCACCTCGCCGCCACTAGGACCGAATCCCAGTCTCTCTTAATTACAAAACGCGGTAACCAGGTTAACGAACCTATATTGTATTATCATTCATTCACGTGTGAAAAAGAACATCTTGGCACTTTCGACACCTTTTCGGCAATTACTTTATTGTTGAAACGATTCAAGCCCATGCATAAATGAGCTCTTGTTTCATGTAGTCGCGTTTGCCATTTCCGGAATTGCGTACAATCCGTCACGGTATGTACATTATGTGAATGGATCTCGCACAAAACCATTTCGTGTGTGCTCACGACAAATTCAATTCAATGACACCGTTGCAATGCCGCGCGGTCAACGATCTATCGCATATTGAAGTGGACAATACAATAATTTGATTTATATAGTGCAAGTGGATACTTTGGAGGCCTTTGGGATTCACCACTCCGCAGTAGGTTGGCGTCGAAATCGTCAAAAATGTTTATTTGGTTGTAGGCACTCGTCGATTCGGGAAACAAAGCGGGCCTCAACGCAATATGGGTGTAAGTGAGGGTGAAGTGATCTTCGTGCGCTATTGGTCATCGGAGTACCTGAGCGGCTAGTGCGATGTTTGAGTCGTTGGTGTCGCGGCTGACGTCACCGCCGGTGTCGCGCCGCCGGCACACCGTGCACGCGGCGCGCGAAGTGTGTAGCGAACCAGAGGAAGAAGTCGCGCCGGTGCAGCGGCGGTCGCGGACTGCGAAACAGTTGCTCGACAAGCGACGCAAGGCTCGTCTCTCTTGCGCCGACCTAACTGCGGCAAATTACGCCGAACCAGAACGAACTTCGCGCATCGATGCCCTCAAAGCTTTTTTGCCACTGCGTCAGTCCAAGTCACTCGGACGACTCGACGGTCTTAAAGAGGTGAGTGTTAGTAACAATAATTCTGATAAAATACATAATTATGACAGAAGTACAACCTGTCCAAACTGAACAATTTACTTATACTATCTATTTACTTATTACTTTATTCCTTTACACACCTTTTGCGTATAAAGTTACATTTCTTACCTACGGATTTTGGGTATGAGGCCTTGACGTACGTTGACAATATGAGGTTCAACAGTTCAACTTGCGACATTAGAGAACGCCTTGCGCTGTCATGGCCTTCGCGTGGCTCCCATGAGTATGCGCGTACACCGCACACCTGTTAATCCCCCCTCATCTCTGTTAGTCGCCGTCTCTCGGTGTACTCTTGCTCAATCAAAAGAACCTTAAAATTATATCTATTGTTTATTACATATCTCACCTGTAACAACGAATCTACACTGCAGGGACGAGATCAATTCGATTCGTCTATAGTAACGTCCGTCACATTGCGAAACATAAACGTTTGATGGCGGTCCTATGAACTATGACATCACATTAGGTTGTATAAGATAATACAAATAGTACAAGAGAACAGACATTTGAATGCATGACTTGTCGATTTTTGACATGACTGAGTTATAATGCAATCTGAGATTAAAAGTACGGTTTGTAAGGGAGTGGTCCATAAGCCTTGTGCATTCAATACCACATTGAAATGCACAACGCATACCTGTTATTAAATGATGGCTATAAGAGGTATGTACTCGTGCTGTTCCGTACTTAGGATTTTTTGTTCGGGTCCGTAATGAAATTTGAACGATCGTTTTGGACTTGAAGATAATTCATAATATTAAAAAATTATTTATTTTTCGAAATTACTGGCCAGTATTTCAAACATTATATTTTATTGTATTCTGATACAGGCTTTTATACATTTTTCGTATCCGAAATAGAAAACTCTACCAGCTAATAATATATAATGTTATTAATGTAAAGTATCTATAACGTCGATTAACATTCGTTTGTCCTCTCGGAGCTAAAAACTTCGACCTTTCGACAAGCAAGTTTTATAGATCGAAATCGGAAACGTTCAATTTGCAATGATAATTTTGATCTCCATTTCCTCTAAAATATTGTCGATGGCGTCCGTGGCCTACTTCATTATTATAGATTAGTAAATATACATGTTAAAAGTATGCCTATTAATATTATTATTATTATTTAAAAGCCAGAGTATTATAATGTATGATTAATTACCTGTATAAACACGTTTTTAATAACAGTTTATTATTGAACACGAAGACAACTCAAATTAAAATTAATGTTTTCTAAAGAACGACACTTTACTAATTACTTTTATTTGATCTGCGTTTGCTTCATTAGAGGCTGTAAATCGAAGTTACCACCATTACTTCATCAATCGTTATTGATTTGATTTCTGGCTGTTGATATAATAAAAAAAACAGATATAGCAGTAAAAAAATAATTTCCGAACGAATATTCGGCTTAAAATGCGGCAACACCGATACGACACAGATCGCGAGCGTCTTGATATTCCGCAGATAGAGCAAGAATGCACGACATGCAGGCAGGTAAGGGGCAGGTACGCTCAACCTTGACTAGAGGTACTCACCAATGTTGTAGCCGAGCTTAGGGGCAACGCAGACGAACAGATTTGCGAACGGTAACTCCCAATTTTTAAAGAATAAGTTCGGTCATTTGGTTGGTTAGTTTCTTTATAGTTGTGATGTTGCACACGAACCACAAGGACTTCCTTTATTAGGCTTCTGTTATTCGCAAATTTTATTATTATTGTCTATGATGTGAATCGGCAAGGAGAGGGAGTTGTGGATAGACCAAATCTTTTGACAAGTGCTTTAAGTTTTGCTTAATCCAAAATTTATGGACACAGCATCCTACTCAATACCTTTTTGTTCTAGTATTTAATATGTGTCATAAAACTGTGGTTTTTGGTGTACGTTTTAGTATTAAAATAAAACATATTTAATTTTACAGTTTAAGATTATCAAAGCGATTGTCTGCGTGGTCCTTTACGAGCAAGGGAAGTGTGCGTGCTATTTGCCCATGTGATTTACAGACAAATGCCACGTCGTACACAGATGCGCGGCTCGCAGCATTTGGCTTTGTTGGGCCATCTCATCGCGTTAACGCCTTTTGTCTGACCCACCGAATGGGAACATCTGCTCTTAAGAAGCTGTTATTAAATTTGTACGGGTACCTGGTCCAACCAGTTACACAAGCCTAGCGCAACGCCAAACTTTTTTGTCTATTTTATTAATAAACGCTATCATATCACGCGAGATGACTTATGTGTGGAATCAAAACATAATCCGTAAGATTATGCTTTTGTGTAACGTTTCGTGTTTAGATTTAATAAAAAATATTTATTACAATGATACCCAAGGAATCTTTTATTTTAATATTAAAATGAAGGATTTTTTTAAAACAGTAAATTTTTAATGAAAATTATATATATAAAAAACGTAATTCATGCCTAAATTTGTCCGACGGTGCAGGTAGTGGTAAACATTACCCAAGTTTCGTCAGTAATGTTTGGCGAGTTTGGTTTAATATGTGGAGAGCCTATAACCATTTACCGAACGTATTTCTAAACTTCGGACTACTATTGACATTTTTCCAGTAAGAGAAAACCCAATAGCACCTTTGCCGGGGATCGAACCCAGGATTCCTTGTTCGGCAGTCGCACTTCCGACCACTGAGCCAAAGGGGCAGTTTGAATACGACTAACAATGACAGAAACGACGAAATATTTGTGACCATTATATATTGTTTGATAATTTATATCTTTAATTTTTGAGGTACTCCTCACAACGAATGTATTCCTTTTGAAGAGGTTTGTATGGATTTGATTCATTATCTTCGGTATTTGTATTGAAAGATGTAAGAATAATCCGAATGATAGATTAATGTCTCAAGAAATGTCTATCTCAATAGTCAAAAATTGTATCCATTAGTAGCAGCTTGTAATTATAGAGGTAATACAGACAAACACTAAGGACTCAATCGGGCTACAATGGATAATTTATTAACTTTGTGAGAAACCAAATTGTAATACCGTTTACATAATAACAGCGAACTTAGTTGCTTTCTTAACGCTCGGTGAGCACAGTTGTCATAAGGAAACGAGGTAACGCACTACGTATTGTTTTTGGTCATACTAGCATACAAGAGGTACTTTAGCATTTATAGCATTATAGCATAGAGTTAGGCAGACGCCGCACAGTAAGGCGATTGCGATGCGATGGCTACGCGACAAAGTATAAATTGCAGTCGCAACAAACCAGCGAATCACGTTTATAACGCGTAATGCGATAGGTAAGTAGCAATAAATTTAAATAAAATATATCGCGGTATACCTAATAATTTAATTCAATGAGGACATTCTTATTAGTTGTAGTACAATTGAGCAGTACGAATTATATCAAAGAAATTCCGCACATCGTTGGTGCGATGCAGTCACCGACATTCATTTATAGTGATTTTTTTTAACCAATTCGCTGTCGCGTCGCAATTGTCTTACATATGCGCAGGAGCTTTATTTGTTCGTACATATATATTGTAAATCTCAGCTTGCGTAAATAGCCAATGATACCAACCTATGTTGCAACCAAACGTCGAAGCACACATATATTTTTTAATTTAGAAAATACCACAAAGTCGTAGTTATGCAACAGTTGATAACACTTTTATTAAAATGCCTGAAAAGCCAAATGATAATGCGGTTACTGATATATACGTAAATAGGCATATTTATACGTGTATTTAATACGATATTGTTGTAATAGGTGAGATAAATACAGCGTAAATGTAGTTATTAAAACGTTCGAATGCTGGGTAGTAATAAGGATTTTCGTTAAGCAATCGCGTGAATATCATATATAAAGCCTGTTAAATTCTTCCGAGAAGAATTAGGCAAGGCCTAAGAAGGCGTGGAGTTCAGTACAACTAGATATGCTGACCTCCGAAACTCTGGTGTTCATGAGCCGGTTTGTGACGCAGAGCCCGCGAGTTCCCGCTACGGGACAAATATTTGTATCGTGTCTCAAAATCTCGAAGCTTCTGAGGACATGGTCTCTTACTTTTTGACATCCTAACGCAGGACATTAATATAGTATGGTGATTGTGTGAAATTAATGCGGTACACATGAGAAATTGGGTAGATAGTTACGTAATTTACATCGTATAAACAGTTAATATATGTCTTATAAATAAATAAATTTAATAATCAATTATCAGATAAAGTTTTGGTCTCAGTTAATGCTATCTTCGTTTTTATTTTATGTTGGAATATCACAAGCCACAACTTGATTTTTTTTGCTATAGAATTTCGTTTATCACTCATAATATTTAAATACATCATGTATGAAAAATATGTGAGAAAAACGTGAGTTATTTCAGTACTGCAATATATTTATTTTGCTGAAATATTTTTATCACATGTCAGGCTCGTAATAACAACATATAAATCAGATATCTACTAGTTCGCACTTACGGCGGTTAGAGTGGCAAAAAACGCGCAGCTACATGCTGTCGCTACAGTTTTTTTGCAAGCGTAAGACGGATTCCTGGTACCGGCTAACATTTCCCTGAGTCAGAGGTAACGGGACACGAAGCACTCGTCACCGAGCGCGAGATCAATTAAGCGATTGCCAAGCAATAGGCACTCAGGTACAATTCACAATTTACTGTGACATTCGACTCCCAATCGTTCGGTTCTATAGAAATAATTGTAATTGACAGAAACAGTCATTACTCGAAAAGTAATAATTTCAAAACAACTAAAAAACCCTAAAGAGAAGCAAGAACAGTAATTTTATATTTTATTGCAAGTAGCGGTAATATAACAATCATTAGGATAGAAAGTACGTGCAATTTACAATGACTACAAAAACAAAGAACATATTTTAACTAAGAAGATTACCATCGCTTCTATTAATACTTGTAAGTGATACCTGACTAATGTAGCATGTGAACGAGATAACTTTACCACCAACGTGACTTTATCAAAACTAATCTGGCTGGGTGATTGAATGTTGTGGGTTAGTCTACCGGTCGATTTGGTCCAAACTATAACTTGTTCTTATGTTGTGTTTGCTTGTAATTAATTGCTCACCACACCGTCCTACTTACGTTAACCTTGGCTCTCGTATAAATGCCATTGTAGATAAGTTATTTACGTTTGGCAATGAGAAAAGCGGCACAAGAAGTTTTGATATCGCGAGTTCGTCAGATCAAATATTGTGTGTACAGCATTTATAAATAAAACAATAACCCAGCGAGCGTGCCCAATTTTTTGTTCGTTCTTCTCGTTTTTACAACAAGGTTCATTCGATCACGGTAGAATTCTTAGCGATTAGCTCATCTCGACTTTGCTGCTTTCCGTTGATTTTTATTATTTTTATTAACCTCAAGTAGCTAACTTGATATTTATTTTTTACTATGCTGTTTTTATTGCTTCTCAAAATTTTCATCTTATTGTATTTTACATGCCCTGTTATACGAAACGCTACTTTCATAATCCATATGGCCAGCAAATGTTCTAAACCATTTTATCATTTAACAACTTGCGGCGTGATTGATGAGTTCTAAAAGCGAGATAGAAGCGCGAACAGAAATCAGCACCACCCTGTTTGCTTAGGATCTTTTACACCATCTACAGATCGGTGACACTTTCCGTCAACTGGGCAAATATCCCTAAACAATTCATCCATTACAATGTGTACCTCACGTACACGTCTTGTTTTCCTTGAACTTGTTTGAGGTGTTTATAGGTTCTCATAAAATAATAGGTAGAAAAAAAAGAATTTCAATTTCTGGAAAATACATATTATGGAAGTGAAGAAGCAAGTAATATTGATTGTTTCCTTGGAATTTTGCCGGTGCGGAGCAAGGGTTTGAGTTCAGCGAAATGAGATTATGAAACCTGTCACACCGTAGCGTCGGGTTAATTCTTTCTGCGCGTTAACGTTGTACAGACAATTTAAATAGAGTGTTGTCTGCTGAACACGACACTCGTCCTCCTTGGCGGGCTGAGGAATTCGCACTCCGCGCACCCCGGCTTTCCCCCTCCCCCCGCCTCCGGGCCCCTCGCACGCGCGATGTGCATACCGAGGTTATTACACTCGGCACCCGCAATCCATCTTAGCGGCGCGCGCGCATGTAACAAATGCACGTTACGCACCTCCTTGCAGATTTTGGCATCCTGCACGCACTGAAATTTGTGACGTAAAGCTAAAAATGACTTGCCTTAATTTAAAAAA
>DWIE01001511.1:0-10659 GCA_018248235.1 Choaspes benjaminii
TTTCTTTAATATATTTAATAAAGGTTTCTTAAAAAATATCTCCTAAACTGTGTCCTCAGGAATAACCCGCGCCTGTGTCACAGATGTCATGGGCTGCAGCAGCTACTTACCATTAAGACAATTACAAGCCCGTGTCTTCATAACATAAAGCAAACAAGTGCACATTTAGAGTATTATATATATATCGATCTGTTGTATTTGTCTTGTGTTATTAATTTAATATCTATATATTAATACATCAAGCGAAAACTTTGTAGCCCTTTTTAAGAAAATTAAGCAGACATAGGAGTCTGAAATTTGTCCCTTTTAAAGTTCATACGGAGAAGGTGTGCAGAGAACTAATATTTTTATATAATAAGCACTAGAAATATATGTAATAGTTTAAGAAAACATTACACACACTACTGCGCGTTACACACACATATTTGACCAATACTCTTTTGTTTTTACACAAAAAGGTCGCATTTCAACCACTGGGCGGCTGTGTTCAAATTAGTATGAAGAAAATAAAACATCAGAAACTTTACATTCTTTTTATTTTAATATATATGGAATAATAAATTAACCCCCCTTATGTATATACCGTCCTATCACCGAGACACATTGGCTGCCTGCGGACCATCCTTGTCCCGTTCTAGCTGGGCTAATTTCGTATTGTCTGTCTCTTTCAGATTTACGACTTACTTTAAGCAATGATTTCTTTTTATAATCTGTGCGCGACTTCCTTGCCAGTCTAAATAATAAAAGGTAGTGTTGTGTTGAAGTGTTTATCGATAAGATTTTATCGACAATTTTATCCGAGGCATTTTAAGCCAAATTTTCTAGAGATGCACATTGTGATTGATTTTTTTAACGTTTATTTTCAATAATGGTTCATTGATTTATTTTACATTATAAGACGACAAGTTTGAGAGCACGTCGCAGTAATTCAGCAGCACTATTTAAATTGTCAATTATAATAGGAATTATATTGACTCAGATAAATTATTGACTTGAGCACCTAACGCGAGGATATTGCGATGATGCACAATTGATTAAATGTAGTCTATGCTCATATCATATTGAGAGTCGTAAACAATGAAGATAGACATAGACAAAACATGTTTGCTAATTGATAATAAATATTAATTTAAAACGGGCTTTCATTTCGATAGTAAGGTGCGCTGTATTGTTGTGCATATTACAAAATAATTGAAAATAAAAAATATCTAGCAATTACAAAATCAAGTTATCTTATTCCAGATAAAATCAATTTCACATACAGGTTTTAAATACATAGGATAATGTGACAGACACGCTATTTTTAATTATATATTTAGAAAACAACTACAAATTATGGAATGAACATGCTATCATAATTAATTTAAATATAATAATAATAATACTTGTCCATTTTCAACAGCATGCAATGCAAATAGCATGAATAAATTTATATTTTGTTCCAATTTCAATAACCCAGCTAAATCGAGACGTGGACTATCAAACGTTGAGCATTTTTAACCAGCACTGATTATTATTACAACATTCCACCAAGATTTTACGGATTTATTACCATAGCTACAAACCGCTGGCATCTAAGCGAAAACAATATGAATAAAGCATTCTCCCGCGCAGTTTTCGAAATAACGAACGCGCCATCTTGTTAAAAATCGGCGGGAAAAGTACAAGTTACAAATATTGATTATCTGTGCCGTAATCAATGTAGAGCCTTTTTAATGACTTAATTATATTATTTAGACAATATTATTGTATTTATTGTTAGAATTGACCATTGTTGGCAACATGATGCGCGGCGATTCGTTAGTTCGAATACGCACGCGCGCACACTCAAGACCTCTACGTTATACAGCGGAAAAAATTAAACATAGTCTCGTTTTATGTATTTGGATTTGACTTTGGGTAACTAAATTCTATTTACACAATAATAAAAATTCCCGCACAATTATTTTTTTATCATATATAACCGTTTCGGATGAAAATTAAATACAAAAAAAAAAGCATACTCAAACGCAAATACTTTACAAGCTCGCTAACATAAATTGAAAGACCGAAGTTTATTTTGTTCAAAATGTACATATAATATACTTACAAGCGAAAAAACAAATTTCTATCCATAAACCGCCCCCCAACCGCCAATCGTGTCACAAACTCTATTAAAATTAACTTAACATTATTTGAAACACTGGAAGATGGCGTCATCGATTTTTTGCATCAAGTATAAATTACGTCAAGTCAGTCACCAGTGTATCGCATGCCGATAAACACCACAGTATTACGAATCAATTGTCAATAAACTTAAAATTGAGAACTACATATCATTTATATCATATCAAAGTACCTGCTCAATCGATCATTATGGACGTACGTGCAAACGCGAATCAATAAAACCAATATTGCGATGTATAATTAAGTGTACTGAATAGAGTGCTTTTACCATAAACTGTTCTGGGCTCTCTTCCTTCCTTCTGAACTGTATACGTGACTTTATATGTTTGTGCCTTTGTGGATGGACACTCGCGATCCGTCATGGAGGCGGAGGCATTTCAATTTGAACTGAGCATTACAACAGACATTTGGCAGTTTTACTCTAATTAATTAGAGGACACTACAAATACAAATTGGTGAGAATTGCGGGCTCAAAAGTGATAACCAACGTATGTTACTCAATTACTTACGAAATGTATTACATAGTTAATAATACGCAATCTTCTATACCTCTATATATAATAGGTTAACTGACTTACTGAAATGTTTTTTTTTATGTTATGAAGTAGCACACATGCTTACAGTCTACATGGTAAGTAGCTACTGCAGCGCTGCACATCTGTAATCACAGATGCGGTGCTACCTTTGAGGGCATAGATCGAACGCCTCACGTTCTGCGCATGCCAAACTACTGGGGTTAGGATCTAGAGAAATTGTATACGGGTTCCTTTTACACTCTAAGTGAACATTAAGGAAGGATTTTTGTGAAAATTCTCTCCCCTAAGGTGGTGAAAAAGGGGATGAAAGTTTGTATAATGCGAGCGAAGTTTTTATAACACGCTCGTCTTACAAGGCTTACATAATATTGGACTGAATATCTACATGTAATAATTGTACGAGGACACATGGGAATGCTTAGTAAGAGATTATTATGTAATTTACAATATTTCTAGCCATGTATTATTTGCATTACAATTGATTGCTTGAGCAGACAAACTGACCGACGTTACTTGACGTCAAAAATCGAAAACGCACGAACAATTTCGGTGACAAATATCCGAATACGTGGCAGCATAAGCATCATGCATTAGACTTATTATTAAGAAAAATGCTAATAAATAACACATTGTATAAACTTAGGCAATACTTAACAAGTATAACTTACAACCAAACCATATGGCTTTTGTAGAGACACTCTTGTCATTCAATTTAGGTCTATGGATACAAGTAATTATATTTAAGGTAATATCGAATATGTATACGAACAATGTTTTGTATACCAGGTCATTATACGCTTGGTATATTTGTATATATTGGTATTTAACGAGTTAATCTCACTGACTGTCAATGGACGATCAACTGTTGCTTGATCAGCATCATCTACAGTCGTTGACATGAAACAAGGGAAGGACGTGACACAGTTATTTTATATTGTCCCATATATAGCGATCGCCATTATCGTTTATATTATTAAGTATATAAAGAGTGTTTCAGTTTGAGTAATTTCCAGCCATGTCCGGATCATAGGAAGACTACAGTCGAAATTTATCGAAAGCTAATTCACCGACGCTCTAACAACCAATCTGATTTGGCGTTCCACATTCAGAACGGACAGAAACACAAGCTGCGTTTGTAATATCTGTTACATGTGTTTTAGGAAGACTATCGATTTTATAAAACTTTATTTATTATAATTATATTATCACATTACAGTTATTTCGGAATGAAAATATGTTTGGCATAATAATTCGCAATGCAGATTTGAAATAATAAAAAATTCAAAAAAAAAAAAAATAACGATCTTCTATTATTTTTCGATAATTGTATGTAGGTATTCTACCACCTATTTCTGCTGTGAAACAGCTCTTATGAGTTGTGTTTCAGCTTGAAGGGTGTGGCAGTGGGCAGGCACACTATACATGAGGTGACCAACTTAGACCTCAAGAGTGGCAACACGATTGTGACCGACTTCGGATGGAGCGATGAGTCTGTTTGAATCGGTTCCGGTTATGGGCTGCAGTGGTCACATCAGGTGAACTGCAAGCTCGTCTGATTTACATAAAAAAGGAAGAATTATTGAAGAAGGCAAGAGCTGTGAACTATTTTAAGAGGAAGACAATATTAGAAATACAAAATTTGGCGGCAAACAGCAAGATGAGTATTTCGAATGCCATTTATAAATATATCAAAGCCACAAAAGTCATAGGTACTACCACTACCGACTAATATTCTATAATATAACAAAACACTGTGTTCTATTTTTCGTTATCTACACACACAAAACTGTTTCCTGTCCGTCCGTGAAAAACACCTTTATCACTACCATCCATCTATCTCACCATTCTGGAAGTAAAACTAGTTATTATATAGGAAGAATGAACCGAAATATCCGAATAGTAAACAAGTAAACCTTAACATTAGTTACAAGGAAGCATCGTAAGGTGGAAAAATACGTTACAAAATATGACGGCAAATCAGTGTAGAGTGAAAAGTAGAAAAAACCTTAATAACCCAAAACCCCCTCCTCCCCCCCACTTCCCGATACTTTAACCGCAACTGTTACCATAACCACCTTTTCCCGTTCACGTTTAGTATACGTATATTAGGCGTTGGCACTAAGCGTTCATAATAACGCTCTATAAAGAGCCATTGACGTGATGTCGAATTATTGCTCTTTGTAAGCGTTTGACGTGAAACCGACTGAGTGCGTTTGTCCGCTTGCCGTCTTCGAATTCGAACGCGTTAACGTTATTTATAATTTGTGAATAAAAACTTACTGACATGCTGTAGTGGCCGGAGTTTGGTAATGTGCCCACCAGATGGCAATAGGGTCGACAGTTATTACATGGGATCTGAACATAACTGGCGGAACGTGGGTGTTGTTGGACGACTATGAATATGTAGGTACACTCGAGTGTATAGCCTTGAATTATGTTTTTTTTTATGAAACAGTCCCGCCCGGGGTAAGTCACATCCCTAGTCACATCACTATAGTTGACGTTAACGCGATCGAATAGTGAAGAATACTAGCAATACATATTGTTTATAGCAAATGACGTGATATTTAATTTGCTCGCCAAGAGCATCTGACGCGAAATCGAATGTGAATGCTCTTGTTAAGCATTTGACGTGAATTCGAATTTCATTGCTCTACACATTTGCGGAAAGATTTAGCCATTTTTTTATTCAGTAAGCCGATTCGTACGGTTTAACAAGCTGTATTAGCTGACTTGGAATTTTAGATTCAGAATTTTAACTAAATAGATAATTAACATGTATGTTTTTTTTATCATATTCTAAAGATTCAAGTTTCGTTTTGAATCATTAGCAAACTGTTTTGGTTGTAAAAAATGTTTCATGAATTAACCTTTTGCCTTTTAACATTTTATAACAAACATGTCACTGTCATAAAATGTATTTGACATAAAAACAGCTGCGACTGTAATTCTAATAACAAATCACTTGTTAAATTACAACGTGATCTATTCAAGTAAATTGATTATTCGTTGTTGAATAATATTTACGATTGCAAATTTGCAATATTTAGAGGCTTTAAGATTGTGGTCTTTTAAAATAACATGTCCACCCAGTTCCAAATAAAAAAAAAACTTATTATTTATTTTATATCAAAATGCTAAATGACGTACTGAATAATATCAATCTATTGATAGAATAAAAACAACACAAAACATTTTCGTTCCCTCCGATTGTCTAAAGAATTTGGATTTTTCTTTTTTTTTTATTCTTCAACAATTCAATTTTCAAATTTAACAAAATTTACCCACGACTTCTATTTTACCACATTTTAACTAAATTATTGGCTAATTTTAAATTTTGAGCTTCCACACCTAATTTATAATGTTGCCATTGTAAAAATAATCACGAAAACTAAGTTTCCGAACGCAATTTTGTATAAAAATTCGATCATTTCACACATCAATAGAGTCGACATATCCGAAAATAATTAAGTTATTTTTTTTATGGATATTAGATTAGCAAACGGGCATGAAATTCACTTGATGTTAAGTGATCATTACAGCCCATGACAACCGTAACCGACTGTAAACAGATCCATCGTTCTGTTCACAGTTTGTCACAAGTGCGTTAAACAAAAACATATATTATGTTATATACATAATAGCCTAATTGTCATGAAGCCGCTTACTCCATATCATTGTAGCATAATGGGAATGATCTAGAAAAACCCAGAAATTGTAACACCAAACTGCCTTTCACCATATTTTTGAAATATCATTACATAAATTATGTAAACTGTGTTTCCACTTGTAAAATAATTCCATTATAAAGTTGATTAAATAATGGCAACACATTGCAAAGTTTCCATTATCGACTCTATTAACAAATGATCTAAAACGTAAAACGGACAATTTTTCTAAATTGTATAATTTATAATAGTTAGTAATTAATTACATTTCCTAGTATTCAACTAGCATTGTTCAAATAATTTAACTAGCAATTCATTACGACTTCTATCAACCGTCGTATTCCAACTAGATACACAGAAAACAATACATTAATAATCTGTGCATACAAATAATGGACTTCAAAATGGAGGGAAAAAAAACAATATGGCGGAATGTAATTGAAATGTTAAAATAAGATCTTACTAAAATTATTAAAAAATAATGTGGCTACTATAAATGATGCATATTTTAATAAACAAGGATACTCAATAAAATAACACGTTGGTAGCCATTTTGAAATCCATTTTATAAAACTTACCCTGGACTCAAGCAATATTCCCAGCAGGCTGAATACAACAAAAGGGTTGCCATTTCGTAAATATAAGGAAGTTATATAAAAACAATCGCTACACCACATTTCAGTGTTACCAGCATTAAAAAACCTAATTCATAATAATCGAAACCACAATTTTAAACAGTTAAGGAAGATCAAATTTCATTCATACCTTACAAATTAAACTACAAGATGGTAGAAAACATCTACCAGATTTACTTATATAGAATTTTGCATAGTAGTTTATTGTGCAAATAAAAAAATTGAAGTCTAAACATGGAACACAATTTCTTTGTATCTAGTTGAATCACCTAAACTATTCAGTAATTTTTAGTAATATTATCGGATGTTTGTATGTTGTACAATAAATAATTTACATCTATACTCCAACGAATTTGAACCTCAAAAGATTTGTTCACGATTTTAAATATAACAATTAATTGTTTCTGAGCTGCGGTACTATTTTTTGGAATTAATTGTGACAGGTAGTAACAATTAGCGATCTATCGCCTAGCGATGAAACCCGCGCGACTTCATAACCAACACGTTGTCGTTCATTTCGAAACTCACAGATGATTACATATTTGGAGGATATTCATCTGAATTAATATAATTCATTATATTTTTGAGAAGTCCCACTTTTTATCCTAAATACTTTTCGCCGAGAAGTGATTTTAATTGCGTGAGAATTTCAACGAACGTCACGAGTATCGTGACTTGAAAAGATTGTAGGATTTTTTTTTAATTTCCCTTTTCAAAATTATTCGAAAACTGAAATATTTTTGTGCTTCATCACAGCGATCATTACTTAGAATTACATTTCATAATTCAACAATGGCAAATAATTTTTTGATCTGTCATCACAATTTGCACAACAAAGTTCAAACCAACATCAGAACCGAAGTGAAATATACAATGTTCAATTTAAAAGATCCATTTGCACCATGCGGTTCTTCAATTTCAGTGTGAATTGGAAGCCTTAGTTGGTTTTAACACCGTTTGATTTAAAAAAATGGTGCTCCTTCTTTTCATACTTCGAAAACGTCAAATTCAAAATTAAAACAAAAAACGTTCGAATCTGCACATTCTGTCGTATTCACACAATATATTCTAAATGCGAGCATTGATGATTTAAGGACCGCTAGAAAGAAATTACTCGCAGATTGGCTCCAAATATGCAATTATTCATACTAAATACATATGAGACGCACGGATTTCCGGGAAGCAAACAACGACAGCTCAAAAAGCTAAGAGGAAAATGTACCTAACATATTAATGGCCGTTCAAATTGTGTCGATGCGCTTTGACAGCGCGGATCAATCGATTATTTACCTTATCAAGCGCTCCTTATCAAGTTTCTAAATCGATAGAATTAAATGAATTGTCAAATTTTCAGATTTATTATCTCTTTATATTAATAGCCGCTTTTCCCACACAGTTTTCAGTACCAAGGCTTAGGATGAGTAAGTTACTGGCATTCTATACAAGTTAATTACGAATATATAACCTATAGTGATCCCAACACTGGCAGTAAAGGAAGTAATTAAAAAAAAAATGTTAGCGCCATATTAAGTCGTGTATATTTAATCTGTATGGCACTGACTTGAAATACAATAATACAACTGTCACTAATAATATTAGCGCCATTTTGACGCCGCAACCGAACAACTTACTCATCATAAACCATTTGTAACACTAAATAATTACCAACATTGATTACAAATACAAAACCTAAATTTAAGTAAACCGAATACATATCGTAACCTAGCAACACTCCAATCAATTTAGAAATCGATTCACAAATCGGGCCGAGCGATTCGACAATCGAACACCACATCGGGAAACCCACGTTCAGACTAAAGCCAGTCCATCACTATATTAAGTAAGACTACCGTAAAATATCCGAAGCAACCTTCATTTGATTCTATTGAAATAAAAACTCGACTATACTAATGCGGGCAATTACGTGGTATTATTATCATCAGGCTATGGCGATGAGGCGTGCCGCGCGCGTTAGGATGTCCACGATACGATTCCACAAATTCCTCAGCGAGTTCGAGCGGCTGAAAAGAAATCTCCAAAGGAAGACCACAGCCACCACTTGGGTTATTATGTGCACTATTTGTAACCTACGTAGCACCTTCCTGGACCTCGGCAACGTGTCTGGACTCTCCTTGAAGAGGAACCTCCGTATGCCCAGCACGTAGGACTCTATATACGCATCCCAGTCTATGTTTGTGACGTCGAAGTCGAACGTGCACCGGTCCTCCGGGGAGAGGTACGAGCAGAGCGCCTTGACGTTGTCGTCGGGGAACGCCCACTGCCGCGTCGTGAAGTACTCCAGACAGGCGGACGCCTTCTCCAGCTTGTTCTGGACTCTTATCATCCTGGAAGTTCAGATTGAGATTGTGGGTACTCATCCCCCAACTGCTTTGAATATGTACCCCATATACTTACAATAGTGTTTTTTTATTTGTTTATTAGTTATGTCAATTATTTGTGTTTTGTTTTTTATTAATATGCTGCATAACGCAAGAAACGACCACCATGGCGCAGACGGTGATGACCCGCTTTGCGAAACGCGAGGTCGCGGGTTCGATTCCCGCAGCGACACAATTTTTTCTAATTTGTTTCGTGTCCGGAATAACCTTACGCGTGGTAGAACTTGAAAATGTTTGATTGGGTCGGTACCACCGTCACACCTATTTGTGACGATATATATTAGATATATCGGGGAGACCGAGCTTTGCTCGGCTTTTTTATTTGGATGCCCACGAAATATAGAGCATCTCGCAGAGGATATTTAAATCTCGGAATAGATTTCTTAGAGTAGATATATTTATCTATCAAAGTAGAAAAATCCATAGCAACAATGCTAGTACTTCAAAGATTCAAGAGATGGCGTTAGTAGTTTCTTTTAAATATTTATTTTCGTTGTATATCTAGTTTTTTCAGGATTTACACCTATATAGGAAAACTTAATAATCTAAACCCTATATAAATGCAAAATAAATAACTTGCAATGTCGTCGAAATCGTTAGAGCCGTTTCAGAGATCCACGATATATATATACACAGCGTTTAATATAAGGAACTCACATGGGCTTCTTCCCAGTGATCCAGGATATGAAGTCCATCACGTTAGCTGGTGCGCGGTGCTGCAGCAGCGAGAGGGTGCCGTGTTTCAACCTGTTGTTGGTTATGTTCCCCCCCGGGTACCACACCACCTCGCTGAAAGGGTGTTTTCGCATGTATTTGAAGCTTGTCTTGACGAAACGCTGCCACGTGATTGGATTCTGTTGGCCGGTGCAGCAGTTGTAAACCACGACGCCGTCGCCCCTGGAAATTAAAAAAATAAAGGATTTATTGGTCACAACACAGTATATATATCTTATGAAGTAGCACACGGGCTTGCAGTCTACCTGCTGGTAAGTAGCTACTGCAGCCCTGCACATCTGCAGTATTCACAGATGCGGCGCTACCCTTGAGGATATAGATCGAATGCATCGTGTTCTGCATATACTGGCTATCACGCCCTTATACCGAAACACAAGTAATGCGAACACTACCGTTTCACGGCACAAATAGGTGTGACGGTGGTACCGACGCAGTCCAACATATTCATGTTCAACCACCCTTAAGGTTATTCCAGACGCGAAACAAATTAGAAAAGTACGTCTCGCCGCGGGAATCGAAC
>DWIE01001512.1:0-10649 GCA_018248235.1 Choaspes benjaminii
AATTTTAAATATGTAGATCGTGGTTGACAATATTCATAAATAATAAAATAGTTTTTAAGGTATTCTTGATGTAGATATTTTATTGGTCTCACTTGTGCCATGTTTCTGCTAAAGCAATAAGTGTATTTCTACATGTACGTATCATTAAAATAAAGAAGATATAATAAATTATAACTAACAGTTAAGAGTATTTTAAGTTAACCGTATAATTGTTAGACCATTCCAAAATTATTTATTCTATATCTCATTAAAAAGTTATCCTGATAGAAACAGGCGCGCAATTTTAAGCGCGCAATGCCTGCTACTGTTTAGCTAATTTTTTTATGATAGCATAAAACCTGTTATTTTTGGAGACCAATAGATATCTAGATCTGAACAAAGATCATGTCCAGCATCAGTAACTATCACGTCTTTCTACTGACTTGTTGTCTATGTGTAATGTAAAATATTATGTATCTATTAACGTGTTGATGGTAAATAAACGTTCTAAAAAGTTATTTTTTTATTTGTTCTTTATTGTACCTTATATAATAGGGTAGCAATGGGCGGACTTTATATCGGGAAGCATTCTCTGCCAGTCAGCTCTGGATGAAAGTGAGACAACCGCCAGACGCAAAATATTTTTTTTGATATACATATATAAATAAAATATAATAAATATACATAGCACTGGAATATATATATATTTATTTATTTATAATTTAAAGTTAACATTACACTTACCTAATTCGTTAGCTCTTACATTTTAAAAACAAAATTGTGAACTTGTTCAGTGTACAGTTGAATATAAACAAAATATTCTATATCAATAAGTAATACATATAATAAATAATGGAAAAATAATAAACATAGTTGTATACAATACCATACAACATATACATATTAATGACTGACTCTGACTCTCAAGACAATGCTCTCGCACAAGTCTCTTGAAAACTTGTTTTTCCAATCACATCTAAAGTTCATTTAGCTTAATTATAAAAAGGGCTGCAGGGGTCGCTTAATATCAACTGTACTGCACGGAACTCTAATTTCCATAAAAATATGTTTTGAAAAATAAAAAACCTGCTAATATCGTGTAATTATTTTTAATTCACTTCTACATACAATAAAAACAAATTAAACTAGTAAATCCAAATTGTTTCAACAGGTACCAAAAAGAGTATAACAAAAATAAAACTACTAGATTATTTTAACTAATTCGGTCCATACATATAGACTGATTAATTAAAATAGTGAGAATAAACATGGCTGACTATAGGAACAATAGACCTTACAGTGAACCTGGTAATACTTTTAGGGGGAGATGGATGTGGTATATGGTCTTAAATGTTATGAAGTAGCACACGGGTTTGCAGTCTACCTGTTGGTAAGTAGCTACCGCAGCCCATGACATCTGTAATCTCTTGAGCTACTCTTGAGGACATAGGTCGAACGCCTCGTGTTCTGCTTATGCTGGCTATCACACCCTTACACCGAAACAAGTAATGCGAACACTACTGTTTCACGGCACAAATAGGTGTGACGGTGGTACTGATCCAGTCGAACATATTGATGTTCTACTACCCGACATGAAACAAATAAGAAAAATTCGTCTCGCCGTGGGAATCGAACCCGCGACCTCACGTTTCGCAAAGCAGCTAGTCACCGTCTGCGCCACAGAGGTCGTCAAAATGAAACGATAATAAGACTATCGCCTTGTTTCAGTGAATAGATAACTTTGGACCAGCCTATGCCTCCCGCCCCCTTTCATTTGCTTCCCCATTCAACGCAATCTCCATTGAATGACAAAGTAAAATACCAATGATTGTTTGTAACGTGTTGTTTAAACCGTCATTTTTAAAATGTGTTTTTTACTAGGTACATACTTTGGCTTACTTTCTTTAAAAACCCGGAAACCCGGATAAAAAATACTAAAACAAGACATAGATATTTATTGTTTAATCAATTTGGAAGAATTGAATAATCTGCATATGGAATAATTTTATTTCGCAGCTACCATATTTAACGGGTTTTTTTTATGATCGTCTAAAATATCATAATGGATTGTAACATTTACACGATTTTTAGGAGTTTATTAAAATGTGTAACACATTTAATTATATCTATCTTAAATTCAGTTTCGATTTTTTTTGATATTGCAACACTAACAAGCATGAACTCAGACTGATATAATTTGTACTTATAGTGATGGACGCTTTTTGGTATTCCATTGTCACAACAGTAATGGGATACACAGAATTTATTTTATTCTACCTTAGTTGCGAGAACATGCTAGTTAGCCAATATATCATAAAAAATGGCTGAATCCTAAGTTATAAATAGGAATAATAGATTAAGTATTAATTTAGGAGGTTTAAAATTCTTATCATTACATAAGTACTTAATTCAACTTATTATAAACTGGCAGTCTACTACCACACGTTGGATATATATAGTTTATAGATAGAAATAGTCACTGATAAAATTGCAGCATAGTTCAATAAATTACTCGGTGGAAACAGTTTTGCTGCAAATATTATCTATATATAAATGAGCTAATGATAGTTCATTATAATTTTATTTTCCGTTTGTTAACAGATTTTTTTTTGTTAAGTAGAATTTTTTTTATCAATGAGATTGTGTTAACAATAAAAAACGAAATTACTTTTTGGTAACATCGTAGATCGCATATAAACAGGTTTGGAATTTAATTTTTCTCTTCTGTTTGTCGATGGTTCCTTGTTGTTTAGTAGAGTGTCGTGGTTAAAAAGAAACTTTTATTTATGGTCGACTGTATATTATTGGGCGCCTACTCGTAATAGTAAAATCACACCGATCGTATCTCTTACACGTACGTACATATAAATATCTACTTCTACTAATAATATATGATGATATAAACAGCTACTAATGATTGTATGCATACCATATCAGCGTCGCTATGACATAGGACAGGAGGGCGCAGACCCCCTCATGTTGGCTCCTGCAACCCGTAACATATGTAACCAAGTGGCAATCTTTACTGTGCAGTTGTACTTATATATTTAAGACAGTTTGGTTGCCTGCCACGTATCCTACATATAGGTATACATATTCAAAACACTTCAATACGAATTTGCCTAATCTTATCTCAAAAATTCATCCACATACATATATCACGATAAGCCGCAGATATCTAATTGAAACCTTAACTATATAAGTGGTAAAACAACATATATATATTTCAAATATACATACATCACATACTAACGCTATTTAAAATTTCATCTGTTTCCATCATATCATACTGAAGAAAGTATTTCGATATATCGAACTTAAAAATAATCATAAGGAATCTAGTATGCAGTTTGATCTATTATATAATAAAATAAAACATAACATAGTAACATATAATACTAATATATCCCAGCATACGATTGGTATTGCACAATTCATTGTCGCATCAGACTTTAACGATTTTAATGAATAATTAAACTATCTTCAAGTATCATTAAAATAGCTAACTGTTACCCGCGATTTTGTCCGTGGGGACATTTCTTTGATTGTACTAATTCTGCAAATTTCACACTGGTACAATAATTACAGTTTTAATTCGAGTGTGCCAGAACACATAAGGGAAAAGAACTCTTAATGTCACATATAAGATAGATATGTGACATTATTACTTTTATTCCTTTCTTTATGGAAATAGAGGGGCAAAAGGATTTATGGATCACCATGAATAAGTGATGATTATCGCCTAAAGACATGCACAACTTTAGAGGAGTTGCCAATGCGTTGTCGACTTTGCAGGGCAACATTGTCTAAATTATACAATACGAGCGCCTTCCTCGCGTCATACAAACTTTCATTACATTTTTCGCCACATTAGGAGTTGAAGTTTCAAAAATCCTTTCTCAGTGCTCGTCTACGGTATAAAAGGAATCGACATGCAAATTTAAATTGTCCTAGTCTCAGTACTTTTGGCTGTACGTTGATACGTCAGTCAGTTAGTTATCCTTTTATATATTTAGATAGAAGATAGAAGATACATTTTGAATTCAATAGGTACTCACGCGCTACTTCTTTTTATAGATATTTCGACCCAGTTACATGGATCATGGTCACGGCGGAACTGACCGTTCTAATGTGATGTCAGCGATGATAAGTTTAAAAAATTACAGTATAGTTAATACAAAAACGTTAGATATATTAAATCATTCATTAATATCGGTTAAATTTCTCAATGCAACTCATTAAGGACAGTGCAATCTCATACATGAAGTACATAAATAAAATTACTAACTATAACAATTAACTAACTAGTAATGGCAGTACACACTTAAATATAACAAAACAAAATATATAACTACTAGTAAGTTTAACACATCTACAATCAAACTTAATCACTCATAATCCAGTACTCCGGTGTAAATCATTATGAAGATCAGAGAGAAAAGAAAAAGAGGCAATCTATAGCATATGGGTAACAATAAATTATTCATATTAGAAGTCAGTATACAGAACATATGTCTGCATTCATCCAAAAGTGTAGGTAGTGAACATAACCCACAATGTGTCAGTTAAGATTAGTCCCATATTCACGAGTTGGAGCTTATTGCAATTTATGCAGCACATTTTTTAACTCCAGGCTATTTCTGAGTTCCATAAAAAACCCAATAACATCTCAGTAATTAAACCCAGGACTTACTTGCAACCACTAAACAAACGAGGCAGATCAATAATGTAATGTAATTAAATTAACAAGGATTATTTAGTCCGTAAAAATTCAAACTATCATTTAAAAAAATTAAAGCTATGGATTGCGTCTGAATAGACAATGATATGTTCATGGCCCACCAAGGTTTTACTGTGGTACTAATTCTAATACTTACGAAATATGCTTTTATATAAATGACAAAATATAGAAGTCAGTCAGTGTTTGAAGTCACTTCCCTTTGCTGTCTGCAGTCAGGGAAACCACAACACAATAAAAAACTATAATTTATAAAAACAAGTTATAGTTATATCCCGTTATGTGTTTTAACTAAATACAAGTTTTTAACGCTCCATATTCAAAAATTGCTGACTTTCATACATACTTTCATGCCCTGTTACACTACTTTAGGGATTGAATTTCCGAAAATCCTTCCGTGGTGTTCACCTAGTGTAAAAGGAACTGTGCATTGATATTTCAGTCTGTCATTTATCCATTTATACATACAAGAAAAATATATAAGATAGATTCAAAAATATTCTTACTAGTAGTTACATACCTTTAAAAGACGGAAGATTTACGATTAAAATAATCAAATTATAGACTAATTGGGACAGGGTATCTTCTAAAATATTAATACATCGATTTTTTTGTATAGTTCAAGTTAAAGTTTAAGTAGGCAGCATTGACAGCACATCTTAGTATTTAACTGTTATTGCGTTAACAAAATATTATGTGATTAAGATAATTTGTTACTTCATTTACAGTATATTTGAGAGATATAAACATCTGCAAGGAAAAAACTTTGTATCCTTTTTTTTATATTAAAATGAGACTAGCAAACGGGCATGCAGTTAGCTTGATGTTGAGTCGTTGGTCACGAGGGCTAAGATGGTCGCCTCATGTATCCAGTGCGTGCCGGCTGCCACACCCTTCAAGCTGAAACACACCTCATAGTAGCTATTTCACAGCAGAAATACGTGTGGTGGTGATATTCACCCGGTCGGACCTGAATAGGTTCTACCACCGATAATTTTTTCCATTTATTTTATTCTGTAAGTGCAAATAATATTGAAAAAGTCCTGTTTATTATTTATAACATACATAACAATAGGGTTTTCAGTACTTTGATCAATAAAGAAAAGCATAGACTGGCTTCTGATGAAGTAAATCTTAAATGCAATGAATAGCTTGGAATTAAATTTGGCTATACATTTATCTCTGGTAGAATCCATACAGCTTCGCCTGGGTGAGGTGAACCACCACCACACCAATCTCCGCTGTCAAACACTTCTTATGATTTATGTTACAGTTTATAGGTGTGGCAAATGACACACACGGGAAACATGGCATAATCATCGAAGTCCTTGAGAGCAGCAACACACTTGTGACTGACTTCAAATAGAACAATGGGTCTGTTTTGAGTCAGTTACACTTGTCCCGGGCCATAGTGTATATATCACTTAACCTTTGGTGTACTACATGCCCGTTTGCTACTCTAATTTTAATTAAAAGAAAAATGTTACATTTTGTTGTAGACACCAACAAATGTTAGATTTCTCCTTGTAGGTATCAAAACAATATTTTTTTATTAATCTATATAGATGAACCGTGGTTGACAATTGACAATTGACAATTGACATACTCAGATGTGACAAATCTATTTTTTACAGTGCATTGTGAGCAGCTGTCATGTGTGCCATAATTGTGGTACTATAGTTAAAAACACATTCATATGCATTCAAGAAGATGATAAGGACACTGCGATACAATACAAGTAACAGTATGTGTTAATTTGCTTTAACTACCTGTGTAGAATATTTCATATACATACTAAATTACAGTTTGGCAGAGTAGACTGCTTCAGGTAAAGTCAGTCACGAGTCAGTCCCTTATGGTCATTCTCGTTCCTCCCACATGCCCGGTGATCCGGAACCTTCCTTCTCAATCTCAGCTTTCTTTATTTTCTTTGCCCGTATATCCGCCATAGTCTGTTCTATGGAGCGCTGGTCCTTCTTATTTTCGCTGGGGACTTCGCCATAACTCTTGTTGGCGTTTGTTTTGTGGGCCGCTCCAATGGCTGCAGTTTCTCCTATGAGATGTGCGTATTTCTGTTTATAGAATGTGCCACTGAGTTCTTCTTTAACATGTTTCCGTTTTCTGGTCTTATCATCATTTTCTGACGCCACCTGCTTCTCCATCTCTTCGCGAACCCTCAACATTTCAGCAGCTTTTTCTTCACTCCATATGCCACCAGTTTTTCTTACAGTCAATTCATCTTCAGATGGTCCTTTTTCTTTTAAGTAAATGATTGGGTATCTGTCTATACCTTCTTGGCCAAATGAATATACCAAGACCCCGGCTATTTCTGCCACATCCCTCACAACAGCTCTGTAAGTCTGGTCCATGGGCTCAAACTGCAAGTAGGGCTTTGTGCCGTCTTTAATGAAATCAGTGACTTTCTCCTCAACACGTTTTCGGAACTTGTTAAGCATATTCCTTTCCTCCTTCTGTTTTCTTTCTATGGCCTCCTTTTGTTTTCTGATCGCATTCTTTTGCGCCTCACTCGCAGATGGAGGTTTCTCCATAGAGTTCAGGATTGAGCCTAACAGATCCATGATTTGATTTAGATTTCGTTCTCTGCACAAAACGAGGTGTAAGCTAGTATGTGCGGAATTCTTTTTTGCCAGTTAGAAGCTATTTTGAAGTTGTCCACAAGTGATTCAGTCTTCAGTCTTTTAAATGCGAGAACAGACAAAGAGGTGTCTATTTGGGCGCAGGTCTGGCCACCATATGTCAAGGTGTCGCAGGCAAATTCCAAGATCTGTTGAAGAGGCGGTTGGAGCGGCGTTCCCTTAACTAAAGGAGACTGTACCCTTAAGTCAATGTGATTGCAGCTCTCAATTAACACCTTATGTTTGTTACAGAGTTTCTCAAACAAGTCTTCTATTGCTAATCTGTAAATTAAAATAAAGTACAATTGAATATAATAACAAAATAAAATTAAGGTAAGTTGAAAGCCATGATTGAAGCTAATCAAGTCAAAGTGCCTTTTGTGCTCATTCACATTTTAGGACTCCTTGGATAATGCTGATGTGCTTTTCAACTACACTTTCCTTCATGAAAATGAGTAATGTACAATCAATTGAACAGGTAAAATAAAGGTATTTTTTATGTAATAAGGCTGAATGACTGCTGGCAGTGGAAATTGTCCCACTATTTATATGCTATATAAATATAAGTGCATCATAGTTTAGAGTAACAACATTTCCTCTTATGCTTATCAACAGAATCACTGATAATGAATCAAGCCTAAAAATACAGCTGTACCATTGATGTACCAATGCTAATAAATAAGGTTGAAGCATTATGGGATACAAATTGTTGTTACTTACTGTTGTTTACGAATTTCGGCGATATCCTCAGCGATGAGGTTATGTAGAGATGCGGATAACTTTGTTCGAAGGCCGGCGAACACTTCCAATGGCGTCCCAACTGTTTCCGCCTCCTGTATATTTTTGCAGCGATTTATAAGTTTATTTATAGATACTGCGCAGTTCTGGCAAGTTTTCAAACACGCTTTGGACGAATTATAAAATTCCTCGAAAAAGGTAAAATAGTCAATAATCTGCTTTTGGATTCGAGCTTCCATTATACGGTGGGCATGGCATTTTCTTAACTCCAGAAACTACTAGATTTAATACAGAAAAAACTTCACATTTTTAATACTACAGACAGACTCGAAAATACAAAAATGACAGATAAAAGTGACAACTATTAACAAACTTCAACCCTGCCGGCCAACGTCAATGTCACGCCTCTACTGGTTGACAGAAAATTGAGAAACTGTCAAAGCGGGGCGGTAAAGGTACCTACCTACTTACCAGAAGCAATTTTTTATGCCATACGACAGGTATTAATATTAATAATACTTAAGTTTATTAATAATTATATAAATTTTTTTATTAAATAACTAAGCTATTTTTCTTACGCCAAATCCACAATTATGTGTTAGTATTTAGTGACGTACGTATTTTGACACAATGAACAGTCCTCAGAACTGCACAACGATACAGCGCAGAATCGGAAATAGAGATCCTCATTCTACTCAATATATATACAAAACATCAGTGTTGATTTATTTCGCGAGGAAAATGCACACAATGCGCGCTTGCGATATATTTACTTAAATCTCATAAGTAAAGGTGTGAATATGTGTAATTGCATATAATTTCATCTTTATTTCGTCGGTATCTATATATATATCTATTATAAGGACTAATAGTGATAAAATCATTAGCAAGATGGATTTTGGGGTGCATTCTATCTTCGAT
The DNA here is from genome assembly GCA_018248235.1 of Choaspes benjaminii. NCBI lineage: Eukaryota > Metazoa > Arthropoda > Insecta > Lepidoptera > Hesperiidae > Choaspes > Choaspes benjaminii. The sequence goes on from DWIE01001512.1 coordinate 9,013, forward strand.
GAGATTGTAGACCCCGAATTAATAAACCCATTTGTGCACAAACTGGAAGTAGACAGTGTTTACTACAAAATTAAGGTAAGATTAGTATTTAAATTGTTTAATTTGTGCTACAAAAAAATGGACACTATTAACCCACGTGTTTTGCATTCTATTTAAAAAGGGTTTTAAAAATATATCTAAAATAAATAAAATATGTCATGTATAAGAAATCGTCATAATTTTTTACCCCGGACAGAATAACCCGGACAACACATTACACAGAACCATTACAGCCAGACAAATAGCCTCTTAGACGTAATTATATTATAACTAAATGTTAGCTGTAGATTGGTGGCTGTAGAAACATATAATAGGAGGAGGATTTGTCTTATATTTGACTTGGTTGAGCATCTGTAGAGGAGGTTGTAAGAGCTAAATGTTTTTACATCCTTACATATTTTGTTAGCTTTCATGATTACGCGAATGCTGTTAGATTTCAAAGTACTTAATGTACTTAAATATATATTTTAACTTTTAAATAAAAAGCTTATTGCGTATATTGTACAGGTACAGATGCATTATTCCCTAAAGCACAACACATTCCACACTGACGTCGACAGTCACTCAAAACTCTAATTTAAGTAAGTGTAAAATTGAGGAATTCAAAAAAGTAAATTTTGTATTCCACACAACAGGTACTGGTATAAACAATAATAATGGTTGCAAATTATTACTTTTAAAAATATTATTAAGTAAACAAGCGAATAATTTTTACGCTGATTCCATGACGTTTGAAGTCACTTGCGGAGTTTGGTATAGTGAAACAGGCCGTAGGTAGTAGAATACCTGTCTTAGTATAATCAGTTGTCACATATTTTTGTCGTTGTCACAAGTTAACTCTACTACTTGTAAAAACATAAAGGTTAAGATGCGATATACTTTTTAACAGTCAGGTAAAATATAGCTGGATCATTATGTAATAGAATATAATGTAAAGAAACAAACATTTTACGGGTTATTTTAATAGTGCAACATTACTTGTCACTTGATATTAGAATGTCAAAGTGACGGTATAATAGCCAATAGCAGCGCAATATAGTCTTTGAATACCGTCAAGAAACTTTTTACTCACACATCTATGAATTAACAGTCTTGATTTACTTTGCGGGGGAAATGTACGTCGCACGCGCAGCCGTTATTTTACGATAAAGAATAAATATACAAGCCGCTCGGTTACTTTCGTCTTAGTGTTCCGTAGCACAATATATCGGTTTGGTGTTAAAATGAGTGAATATGTGTAGTGGAGATTAATATAATATTTATCGTTGCAATTACATCGCTTTCGTGAAAATGAATGGCAAGATGCATAGTGGAACGAGCGCTTTCTCATCTGACGATATGCGCGCCGAAATATTAAATCCATTCGTGCATAAACTGGAACTGGACAACACTTATGACAAAATTAAGGTAATCATCTTAGGATATATATTAATCATTTGCGACTGCTACATATAATCAGCTCACGCCTCAGAATGTGCGAGTAATTTTAAACATTCTTATTGTATTAAAAGGAGTTGAAGGTGGTGAAGAGGTGATGAACGTCTGTATGACGCGAGCGAAGCCGCGGGGAATCGCTCGTACAAATATAACGTAGAAAA
>DWIE01001513.1:0-10645 GCA_018248235.1 Choaspes benjaminii
CAGCCCATGACATCTGTAATCACAGATGCAGTACTACTTTTAAGGACACAGATCGAACGCCTCGTGTTCTGCATATGCTGGCTATCACACCCTTACACCAAAACACAAGTAGTGGGAACACTACTGCTTCACGGCACAAATAGGTATGACGGTGGTACCAACCCAGTCAAACATATTCTTGTTCTACCACCCAATATATTTGCATGTTATATTTAAAAGAACCAATAAAAACATCTTAAATATAAAATCAGATTATCCTTGTCTCATATAAGATTTGTATCAAACATTTTGTCCATCAAGTGTAATATACTCTGAACATTTTCCTTCCACCACCATCAAGAATGGTGAGTCAGTATAACTGTTACCCATGTGTCATGGTGAAATAAGAAGTAACATGGTGAAATTAGAATGCAATATTCATTGGAAAGTGACCAACTTAACAACTTAAATATATACACACCATTAAATATTGTACTTTCTACATTAATGTACTGTCAAGTAAAACTTTTCTTCTTTTAGTTATGTACCAATATTTTGCATACCAGTTAAATGTCATGCGAGCAATATTGACTAACATGAAACTAAACATTATAAAAAGGCCATTTTGAAAAAAGGTTTGATAAGTTTAAAGTTTCTGTACTTGATACAATATAGCTGTATAAAATAAAAACAAAATGTTATTTTTTTTAAAGAATGATGAGTTACATAGTTTTACACATCATGGAAATATATTCTTATATCAAGTGGCAATGATTCTGTCAGCATAACTTAAAATTAGGTTAATGTGGTATCGCATATTGCATATAAGGATACACAATTCAATTGTGAGAAATATTTTCCATTTGTGTACGCACCGAGATAATCAATGTGGATATGTGAACCAGGCGACTTCATAGATTATAAGCATAAAAAGAAAGTTTCGTACTCATAGACTGTATTTTTGTTGAGAACGTAATTTCTGAATGGATTAATAATGGTTCCATTTATCTAAACAACCAAAGTTAATAATTACCTTTCTAAGGTCTTGAGATTATCCAGATTTTCAATCTTGCCGATCCTGCCGTGGTTCAGGTCCAGCTCCTCGGTGGTTTCATTGACGATGATGAGCTCCTGCGTATCTTCGTTCCCAGGGGGAGGCGTTGCTGGCGGCGGCGGCGATTTACCATCCTCCCTCATATCCTCGCCGTTCTCCATCCCCTTCCTATCCCTTACATCATCAGGCTCATTGTTGCTCATCGGCGTATTTTGATTCTCTGCCATAATTATATTGCCAAATATTGCTCACAACCACATCGATTTACTCAAAATTAAGTTCGTAAGCACGTCTTAAAAATTGTACTAATCGAAGTGCAAATTAAATTGATCAACTTCACAGCCCCAGAAAAACATACGACAAATTTGCTGTCAAAGTAACAGCTTAACACTTGACACTTGACAGTGACAGGATATGCAGATTGATATTTTTACAAACATTGGCGAACATGCTACACTCAACTGATTTTATTAGCAATCAACATGATATAATAAATTAACATAATTCACGATTGACGACAGTTGAAATATAGATGTTATTATATTAATTTATCCAATAAAAGCAAATCAATAGTATTGAGTTATTCCACTACCCCACTTAATTTCAATAAAAGTATCCGATTTTAAAATTGACACTGACAAGATGCATTGATAGATGCGTTGCCATGGATTTTGTTTTGACTCCGCCAAATTTCAAAAATTAATGGAAAACCAGTTATATTTTACACAATTTTGAGTTCTAATGAATGATGTAACTAAAATCAAGAATTTTGCTGTGCAGAGATTAGTAATTTCCTTTTAAACCATGGAAGAAATTAATGACGAACACTGTAATATAGAAAAATACGACATTAAAATAAAGAACAAATCTAAAGACGGGGTGATACTGCAGCTCCATCACACAATTCGGGGTAATAATGGAGAAAACAGGCGTATACGTTTTTCAGCAGCCGTTTTTGACGACGCACACGATAAGCTTGCGTGTGCTGACAACGCGGGCAATATTTTCATTCTAGATTTTTCAGATCTTAAATTCTGGAAACTGATAAACAAGGGCCCAAGCACCGCGCTCCATTTCTCGCCGTACAAGCCGGACACTCTTGTAGTTGCTAGCGCTAAAAAATATGATATACATTTTATGGATATTGAAACTGGATGTATATCCCTTACACTTAGCGGCCATACAGGTATCATAAAACATATTTCATTTTCCAATCGGAAAATAAATAATTTACTAACAGCTAGTGTACAAGAAGCGATTTTATGGGAATTGAGAAATTACACAAAATATTTTACTTTGAACACCTACCCTGGTGCTCAGGTCCAGCAGATTTTGTTTACCCCAGCAGGAGATCACTTGGTTGCGTGCTTTCAAAACGACACCGTACAGATATGGAAACACGAAAGTATGAAATCTGTTAAGCAGATAATCCCGAGTGACCTAAAACATATGAAAAACGTAGCCTTCACGATGAACGGACGAGCAATGGCCATGGCAGGGCTCTCACCGACTTTGATTCTATTCAGCATGGATACATGGAAAGCGTTGAAGTCTATAGATTTAACTAAATTTAACATATCAGGAGTACAGCAGGTCAGTTTTATCCCACAGATGTTTGATGGTGGAGCTAACAAAATTCTCGCCGTACTGAGTAGTGACTGCATATTACACTTCCTAGACTTGGAATTAAATAAGATAATACATTGCATCCATCCTGAGTCATCTGGTATCCGAAAATTTGTTGTGAGCTCAACGGGCAAATACTTCTTGTGCATTCTCCAGTTAGGAGAGGTGAATATTTACAACACTTCTCATGTTATGGACTTAGCTCAATCCCAACCAGTAAAGGTTGACACGCCCTGCACTTCAACACATAAATGCATTGAACAAAATCAATCACCTACTAAAGCAGAAGTGGAGCAAAAGATGAGAGTATGCATGGAGAGTGCCCGCTTGAGAAGAATAATCATGCAGTATGGCGAATATCCAGACAAATTCCGTTCTATAATTTGGAGATCACTTCTTGGTACACCAAGGAATAAAACGGCTTATTCCAGCTTACTTGACAAGGGTATACATGCAGCTTATGAAGATATAGAAAAGCGGTTCACTATACACAGTTCTATAACACTTAAAAGTCTAAAAAGATTACTTTCTTGTCTTGCACATTGGTGTCCATTGTTTGGTGTCATGAAGTTTCTGCCTGGTTTTGTGTTTCCATTTGTGAAAGTTCTTCAGAAGGATCCACTGCTGTTGTTTGAATGTGTAGCTACTGTCCTTTTAAACCAATGCCAGCTGTGGTTTGAATATGCTCCCTTTCCACCTATAAGTATTTTAGCAATGATTGAAAACATTCTTGGAGAACATGATCAACAACTTCTTGATCATTATTGTGGATTGGGAGTGACTAGCCAGACATATGCATTGAAGATCTTAGAAACTGCCTTCAGTGAGGTATTGACTTGTTCTGAATGGTTGATACTATGGGATCATATTCTGAGTAACGAACCTGCATTTATACTAATGGCTGTGGTGTCATATAATATCGTTCAGAAAAATGCAATAAGAAGATTAAAAAGCCATGAGCAGCTTGAGAACTTCTTTCACATGCAAAACCCTATAGATAAAAAACTGTTTCTTAAGAGAGCTTATATTCTGTTGAATGATACACCTGATGATATTCATCCTAGAAGGTTTCTTAATAGTTTCTCAGCATTGGAAAAGGGCGATTGTTATCAGCAGTTTGATGGTTACCCCAAAGCAACAATTTGTCTCAAGCTAGCAAAAAAAGAAAGGAAAAAAGTCAATAATAGTAAAAGAACAACTTTAAGAGAACTAACTACAAAGAGTCAAGAAAAAGTAATTTCCCATAGACATCAGTTGGATGATGATTTAGATTCAAGGCCTGCATTTACTGATGACGACAATATAGAAGAATTACACAATGTGAGGAATAAAGTAAAAAAAAGGAGCAGGAAGAAACACGGCCATGAAGGCGACAGTCACAAGAAAACTATTAGAGATGACTTGATAGAGAGTATCATGTATCCAGCCGGTGTGCATACGCACAGAAACAAAACATATTCTACGAAACAGAATAGTAATAAGGAACAAGAAACATTTATTGCTAAAGAACCATCTCAATCAAAAACTAGGAAATCTATAGATAAAAAGCATAATCTCTTGGAGAAAGAAGTAGAAAGGCTTATGAGAAGTTGTTCAATATCTGAATCAACTGATTCTTAATTGTTTTTGAGAAAGTACATTAAGCACTAGACGTTTTGTAAGTTATAAATGTGCGTGTATTTCGTAAAATTATTAAATAAAGTGTAAAAATCAAATTTTTATTCATAATGAGCACAGCCAATAAACAATTACAAATTCAGTTGATAATCAAGAATCATTCCTTTTTAGATATCGGTTTTGGTATTGTTGATTTCACATGACTAAACTTTTTTCGGGAAGCACTTAGACTTGGACTCGCGTCTGCGTTGGGCAATCGGACTGGCGTGACTATTTTTGGTTTCAATAAGCTTGTCAGTTTACCGCTCTTGTCTTGGTGTTTGAGTTTTTCAACTTTTGTAATACTGGCACTATCCCTTTTTAGTTTGAATAAGTTGGGCGATATTCTACGTAATCGGGACATCTTGCCATCTTTTGACATTAATTTACTAGTAGCTATGTTTGAGGTAGACGCACTGTCTACTCTCTTTAGTCGACAAGTTAAGTCTTCCTGAACGCTGCTCAGGCCAGACAAGTTAGGACTTGACGAAAATTGGATCTTTGAGTTTTCACCTTTTAAAACAGATATTTTTGAAACGTCCAACACTAGAGAGGACATAGAAGAATCGTTTTTACCATCTTCAGAAAACTCTCTAATAACCATTGACAGCTTATTTCGTAGATCTTCCGCGGCTTTCTCTGCAGCTATAAGGCTATCCAATATTGTGCTGGACGTAGCTTGAATTGGACTGGATGTTTTGTTGTTTCTTCTGATGCTGCTTGAGGTCGACGACAATGTGTATGTGCTTTGTCTTTGGCACATTAGTTTTTTACTGTCAGTAATAGTATCACCAGCATCAACGGTGATCTGTTTTTGCAGAAGACCTGGCGCTGGGAGCGGTTCCGCCGCTTCTTTTTCCGTGGTTAAAGTGTCCAGAGAACGATAACGTGTTGGCGTTTCCGACTTTATTTGGTAGTGTCTTTTTTCTGGTGTTTTAAGTTCTACCATGCTAGCGGATTTGTTGCACCCTTCTTTATCCTTGGGCTTTTCCATATCAGATTCGTTGTGTTCCTTGATGCATCGCACCATATCCTGCAGCTCTCTGGTAAGGCGCTCGCGGTGGGGTCTTGGGAGGGATCCTAGGAGAACACTCCCGCATTCCTTGTTCAGTTGCTTTCCTCCAGTTATGCCGGATACTTGCCAAAAACCGCTGTTTTGTTGATTCGAACTTGTTGGACATGAGCAAGTCACGTCCACGCTTTCTAGAACCACATGAAGCCCTGAAGACTGGCAGTTTATAACCACAGTCCTGGTGCCGCCTTCTTGGCTGATGTTTGTGTCGCTGGTGTCTAGGGATTTCACGCTGAAGCCAAGGCATTGGAGCATAGCGCATAGCTCAACTACGTCCGTAAACGCATCGGTTGACGACATTTTTAAACGTTTTGTTATTACTTGTGATTTAATGCTAAAATCAGGAATTCACAAGGGCGATGTTCAAATTTTATAGCACAGTAGCGAAGATATTGTCTTCAATAAGTCTATTTATTTCGTCAGTTGTAATAACTTCCCGCACATTCAATTTTGACATAAATGTAAACGTAAATCATGTCTACCCTCCAAACCCACTGTTTTTCAAAATTATATTCCGGTGTTACCTGGTTAATAAATCAGGAATATAGATAAGTGAAATCTTAATGTTACTGGCAACATAATATAATGCTTCATACTATTTATGTCCTATAATTTCGTTGACTAATGAGTTACGAGCGTGACTACCGAGCATGGGGTCCTAGGTCCAGTTCCTGGACCGAGCTAAGGGCTATTTAGCTCTTAGGATATATGCTCCTTAAATGGCAAATTAGAATTAGAAAATGTGAAAAGCTATTAGTTTGTTCGTAGACGAATGTAATGCATGTAATGGATAACACAGCACATAAACAATAGAATGCCTGTAACATAGTTGCAGTATTATCTTTTTGTGAACTTCAATCAGTGCGTACTGGTTGTTTTGAGTTTAGGTCTATTGGTCCCATTAATCATAAAAAGGTTATAAACATACTTAAAATAAACGAAATAATTTAGTTTAAAAAACTTTATTTTTATTATAATATTTTAAATACTTCTAAGGCGTATAGTCTAATCATTTCAAATGCAACAAAATAAAGTTGTATATGAAAGTAATAGATTAACAATTATAACATCATCATCTGTGTCACTTTAGTGCCACATTTTTTTTTAAAGGTACAACATGAGTTCCACATATGGTGCAAAGTAACATTACAGTATTATAACCATACTACAGTATTAAAGCTGCACCGCGCCAGGTAGCTTTGAAGTGAACCGCGGATAAAAACCGTCCCTCTATCGAGTGTCGCATATTGTCGTAAACATTTGCGGTTTGCCTAATTTTCCTTCAAACATTTGCGCTCCCAAGGCTTGCTATAAATTTAACCGTATTATCTTTATATACAAAAAGAAGCCCGTGTTACGATGTTCGTGCACGCTAATCTCCGAAGCCACTGAACCGATTTCAATGAAGCTATACACGTGTCTTGTTTGGTTCAACTTGGGATATAGGAGTTTCTATCTTGATAAGTTGCTCTAAAAATATATGGCAAGTGCAAAGTTTAATCCAATTAGGTGTTGCAGTTGTCGCACTGGTATAATCATCCATCCATCAGCATTTTTTGTCCACTGCTGGACAGGCCTCTTCTGGTTGGCGCCACTCCGATATACTGGTACTGGTACAATACTTTTGGTGTTTTTCCACTTAACCAGACTGGGCCACAGCAAAGCGTGACCGGGTACACAGTATATAACACTTGTTAATGAACCATAATTCAGTGTTGCCATAAGCAACAAGCCGAAACGTGGACCGTACGTGAGAGTGAAAAGCGAAAAATAGACGCTCTAGAAATGTGGTGCTGGAGACGTATGTTAAGAATTCCATGGACTTTGTTTCACACCAACGTATCTATTCTTAACGAATTAGGTATAAAACAGCGTCTATCCTCCATCGTAAAAGCACGGATCCTCTCATACTTTGGACATGTTTCGAGGCGTGAAGGCATGTCAATTGAGAGGCTTGTTGTGGAAGGCAAAGTTGAGGGCACAAGACCGCGTGGGAGATCACCCATGCGCTGGACAGACCAGGTTAAGGCTGCCGTGGACGCTCCCGTCCATGAATGCGCTAGAAAAGCAGCAATCAGGGATGACTGGCGGCGTATTGTTAGGCGTGCCACAAACGCATCATGACGACCACGACCGCTCTCCCAAGAGTGATCCGACTGAGAAGAAGATAAGCAACAATAACTTGACACAGATGATGCTATTTAGCTATTATCGTTAGTTGTAAGTCATGTAGCGCGGCGTGGCTGAGAACTTCGCGTACGACTTGATCACTTTGTTGACGGCTTCCAGGAAGTCCTTCTCCGTGGCGACCTTGCGGCGAGCGCGGATCGCGAACATGCCGGCTTCTGTGCACACCGACCGTATCTCAGCGCCGGTGGAGTTGGGGCAGAGGCGCGCCAGCAGGTCGAAGCGGATGTCGCGCTCGACGCTCATGGAGCGCGCGTGGATGCGGAAGATATGCGCGCGGCCCTCCAGGTCGGGCAGCCCGAACTCCACCTTGCGGTCCAGCCGCCCCGGCCGCATCAGCGCCGGGTCCAGCGTGTCGGGCCGGTTCGTGGCCATCAGCACCTTAATGTTACCACGCGGATCGAACCCATCCAATTGATTGATAAGCTCCAACATAGTTCTCTGCACCTCATTATCACCTCCGGCACCATCATCAAACCTAGCGCCGCCAATAGCGTCGATCTCGTCGAAGAAGATAAGGCAGGCCTTCTTGCTGCGGGCCATCTCGAACAGCTCGCGCACCATTCGCGCGCCTTCGCCCACGTACTTCTGCACCAACTCCGAGCCAATAACCCTGATGAAGCAGGCGTCCGTGCGGTTGGCTACTGCGCGTGCGCATAGCGTTTTACCAGTACCGGGCGGACCGAACAGCAGCACACCCTTGGGTGGCTCGATTCCCAGCTTCACGAACTTCTCCGGGTGTAACAGTGGGGTCTCTACAACTTCTCGGAGTTTCTCGATCTGTTCCTTGCATCCACCGACGTCGCTGTACGTGACATCTGGCTTCTCCTCCACCTGCATCATGGTGACAGTTGGGTCTATCTTCGGCGGGAGTGGAATGTGAATCTGGTACTTGTTACGGTCCACACCAACCCTCATCCCCTCCTCAATATCGGTGGGTGCAACTGAGTCAGCCAAATCCACCACAAACTTGGCGAACTGCTTTACATTGATTATATATTTGGGATCATTTGAATCCGCATTGATGATCTTTGTGCATCTTGCAACCTGTAATGGCTGTTCATTCTGTAACGTTTGTTTATCAGCAGCCAAATCCCACAAGGCAGGGGGCGCCAGCCCAGTATCGGACTCCTTGATGCCAGTCAATTCGTTTACCCTCTTCATCACAGTTTGGATACCATCCTCCACCTCCTTGATAATCTTTGTATATTGCCCTTGCCCATAAGATTTTAAAAGCGCGATATCACCTTCATCGAGTGACTTTATTTCCTTTTCCGGCTCCTCTTTCTCATCTTTCAATTTTCTCATATCATCTCCTAAATGGTCAGGCATTATTTTAATTATATACTAACTATACTGAAAAAGATATAAAATTTATTCGTGTCTCACAGAACTAAATCGTATCGATTTTTAAGAAGTTAATGATTTGTAGCGTGTTCCGTTTTATGCATCTAAGTAATTTTAATTTCTGCCCACGAGACAATTTGTGTATGCCGTACTAAATAATAAAAACTCTACGATATATAAAACTTCTTCATTTAAATTTTAGATTTGTTTGCAAGAATTGCATTTAATATAATCCATTTATAACACTTTTTTAATTTTACCTACTTATATTTAATTTATAGCTTTGCAAAACGGAACGTTAATGATGACAAACAAAACTTGCTTTGATAATATTGCGTTCAATATAACTGTGTGAAATGTTATAATATACCATCAAAATTGTATAAAGAAAATAATATAAAACAAAAATTAAAAAATCCGTTTACTATTAATATTTCACACATAAAAATTATCAAATAAATACATTTTTGTAACAACAACAAATTGTGATCGCATCTATTGACAAATGTACTGCTAAAGCGGCGCCACCTAGTGTCAGATAATAGTATTCAAATTTTGTATTCGTAGTGCTGAATGGAGAACCACATTTATTCGTGTTTTTCATGAATATAATCGTCTGAAAACTTGAATATTTTCTTTTAGGTAAGAGTAACAAATGATTTGAAAAGTTAGTTTTGTAAGGATATGTTTTAACGTTATTCGGAAATTGCGACTCTCATCGTGACCCAGAATGTAAGTAATGTCAAAGCCCGGTTTTACTTGAGATTCTGATTACATTTCATCCATGTGATGTAAAAGTTTTATATTTTCGTTACTATATAATTTTACAATTGTAGAAAACGATATAATCGGTTACGACTTTACTTTTTCGACGCGACGTAACTGGATGTGAGATCCCGGTACGTTCTACGTTAACTAAATTGGTTCTCGTGTGAGAAAATGCTTAGGATTATCTTATTGTTATCTGTTTTGTTATCGTTCTATCTTATTCTTCTCAAAAATATCCGCAATGTCCACTTGAGTGATTGCCGCCTACACCTCTGCTATGTTTTGTATACCCAGAAAGGTATGTGAAGAATTCTTTGTTAGTGTTTCCAAAACTCGTGGTCATCGAATTTGCACGCATTCGTAATGGAAACTCGGCTAAAGTTACATCACAATTAAAATTTGTTTATTTCTAAATATTTCATCATAACTGATTATGATAACCATAATATAACCTTTCCTATTATGTATTAGATAAATGTGGTCCCAGTAGCAATTTTGCCGGATAACAGATAAGGTGCTTCTGTTTTTTTTCTTATTCCAATATAATAGTTCATCATTTTTTGTGTTACTTATAGTATTTCTTACATTGATTTCAAATATTATATTACTTTTAATGATTAAGTCTACTTTTAAGTTGATAATCACTATTTTAAGCTGAGGCAAACTGAAAAATCTAAAATTTTCAATTTCAAAGTCAAATACTATTCACATTAACATTCAATTCAAATCAATTAGTTCATAGTTCTTATTGGATTGATAGTTTTTACATGGATTTTATATGGTTAGTTACATTTAAAAAAATAAAATTTCATGATTTTTATTAATTATTATGAACCATCATGTTTAATTTCCTTGATAAATTAGCTCATGATAATATTACTTAATAAAATCCTTTTGATAATAAGTAAAGTGCATTTATAGGCAACAACTGTTTCTCTTTATATATTATGTACTCG
>DWIE01001514.1:0-10641 GCA_018248235.1 Choaspes benjaminii
TATAATTATTCCACCAAATATCCCAGGCCCAACGGAGGGATGTTCCTACAACTTAAACCCCTATGGGGAAGGCGATCGAATCATGCCCACCGACCCGTGCCTGAACTGCCCCTGCCACAATAGGATGCTGATGTGTTACCTGAGGGTTTGCCCATTCACGAAGCCCATTGGCCAGGACTGCACCATCGAGAAGCGAGCGGATCAGTGTTGCCCGATCGTCACATGTCCAGATGTTCCAGTTGACCTACTCACTTCTACATCGACCTCATCTCCAGCTGAATATGGCGCAACTGGACTTGGAAAAGTTGATAAATATGGTTGCAGCATTAACGGAAAATACTTTGCTGAAGGCTCTAAAGTGCCACCTTCCCCGAATAAACCTTGCGAACATTGTTACTGCATTCGCAATATGACGACGTGCGTTATGCAAGAGTGTACTCTTCACGTGGATGGGTGCACTCCTATCTACCATAAAGACGTCTGCTGTCCTGTTCGGTACTCTTGTGATCACCCAGAAGACGAGGTACTACTTCTGGATGACATGACAACGACGGTCCGACCGACACCTGGGTTCCTGCTAACAACTACAACTATGGCAGCAGTAACACAAATAAGTCAAGATTGTGTTCATGATGATCAAATATTTTCAGATGGAGCACTAATAAAGACTGAAAAGGCTTGTGAGCATTGTTATTGCATGAAAGGAGACATTGTATGTGTGGTTCAGGAATGTGGCACGCCAATGGAAAACGAAGGTAAAAATTGTACTTCTCTTCCTCCTCGTCAAGGTCAATGCTGTCCAGATACATATATTTGTGAAGGCGATGAGATTACAAATGAAGCCTCCACTGGGATAGCATTTGATGATTTAACGACATTGTCTCCTCCAAGAAGAGTTGAGGGTAGTGGATACAGACTCGAACCGGATGAACCATACACAGAAATACCTGCATTTGAAGGAAGCGGGGAAGAGCAAACAACAACATTAGAATCATCTGACATTTCTACACCTCAGAAACAAACGCCGGAATTAATTGACGAAGTTTTTGCAGTAACAGAGGAGGCGATGCACTCTAGCATAAGTACAACAGAACCCGATAAATCGCAAAATACAGTACCAGATGAACTTCAAGAATCTATAGAATCTAAACCTACAATCCCACAAGAAACTGATACTGTTACACAATCTACCATTACTAGTGATCTTAATGAATCTGATAGCATGGGAGCTATATCAACAGTTTCAGATTATTATTCCACTTCAAGGACAGATGATTTAATTTCAAAAGAAGATGAAATAGCTATAACTACTCAGCCAACACCTAAAGTTGACATAGAAGTAACAGAGAAAATCGAAAGTCAACCTGAAGTAGAAAAAGAAACTACAGTATTTATTAATGAAATTGAAATAGAAGCTACTACACAATCATACTCAGAAGCATCTAGCCCTGAGTCAGGTATATTCCAAGAGGAAAACAAGGATAAACTAACCACGTTACAACTTTCTGAATATACTACAAAAACCGATGAAACTTCTCCTTTCAAAGAAATAACGACAGAGTTCCCAATACAAGAGGTTCAAGATGAAACAACCAAAGACGAAAAACAAGATCATGGCGCTTCTCTTACGACTAATGAGGATACTGATCTACTCACAACAGCCGCAGACAAAATCGAATCTTCTGAAACAACTTCAGTAAATCCAATTGAAAATGAAATTGATGAGGATACCTCATCTATATCATCGCCAGGACGAATCCCTGGTGAAGGTGATTGTCTCCTAAATAGTATTACATACAAAAATAATACTAGTGTTCCAAATATTAATAACTGTCATTCCGGCTGTAGATGTGTCAGTAGCATTGTTAAATGTGACCCCATAATATGCAGTCCCCCACCAGAACACATGGATAACTTAAATGACTGTCAACCGATATATGACACTCCAGATGCCTGTTGCCCAACGTATGTATGTCATTCCAGAGAAACGATTCCACCTGAATCGCATAACCAGATGTCTGGGACAGAAAGCCCAAAACTTTCTCCAGAAAAGCCTGCAGTGGAGTGTCACGATGATCAGTGTAAAGCTCAGGAAACTATACCTACAACATCTGAAATATGTTCTTCAGGAAATTGTATTCCTGAGAGTGAAGGACAAATTGAAAAGTGCAAAGACGGTGATTGCATAGATCATAGTCAAACTAGTCCTACTAAATCTCCTTCATTGCATTACCCTGAAGGTTGCGTTGGAGACAAGTGCCAAACATCTGAGGAGAGTTGTACTGATGGCAAATGTAAGCAACCCGTTACTAGTGAACATATTTGTAACAGTGAAAATGGTTGCCAGCCTTCCGAAGCAGAATCCTGTGTTGGTAAGAATTGTGAGACAAGACCTGAGGTTACTGCATTCGAGGACGAAAGAATTTGTGAAAATGGTGAAGAATGTAAGACAGGTGATGGTCACGAAATAGTTAAACCTGCTTGTGACGGTGAAGCTAGCTGTGATAGTTCAATTCCCTCTGAAGATACAGTCCCAGTTGAATGTACAGGTGAAGGTTGTATTCCAAAAGAACGACCACAAGTAGAACCTGCTGAGTGTTCAGGTTCTGACTGTATAACACAGGATACAGTAACAATTAATTCAAATATTTTAGTCACAGAACCTTCGGTTCCAAGCAAAGAACAATTACCTAAAGAGCCAGTAACTGAGGCTACATTAGGTGATTACACATCACAATCTATTTCTACTGATAAACAAGATGATTCATTTGTAACAATCAGTGACACAACGTTTAGTGAGCTTGTCACACAAGAGTCACCGGATGAGCAAGGTACAAAATCTGACGAGATGGTTACTCAAAAAGAAGAGCCTTCTCCTGAAGCTTTTACTGAAAAACTAGAGACTTCTGCTGAAGTCTTTACTGAAAAACAAAAACCTTCTTCTGAAATATTTACTGAAAGTCATGAATCTTCTCCAGAAACCTTTACTGAGAAACAAGTATCGTCTCCTGATGTATTTACTGAAAAGCAAGAAATCTCTTCTGACGCCGTTACTGAAAACCAAGAATATTATCCCGAAGTGTTCACTGAAAAACAAGAAGCTTCTCCTGATGTTGTCACTGAACAACAAGAAACATCTCCAGAAGTATTTACGGAAAAAATGGAAACTGCAGAAATAACTGAAAAACAAGAAATTTCTCCTGACGTTGTCACTGAACAACAAGAAATATCTCCGGAAGTGCTTACTGAAAAACAGGAAACTGCTGGGATTACAGAAAAGCAAGAAGTTTCGTCCGACTTTGTTACTGTACAACAAGAAACATCTCCAGAAGGGATTACTGAAAAAGAGGAAGCCTTATCTGAATTTTCCACTGAAAAACAAGAAGTTTCTCCTGACGTTATCACCGATAAAGAAGAAAAGTCTCCTGAAGTATTTACTGAAACTCTAGATATTTCTGAGGTCACTGAAAAACAGGAAACATTACCCGAACTTTCTACTGAAACACAAGAAGTAGAACAAAAAACAAGTTCTCCTGATGTTATCACTGAAAAACAAGAAACATCCCCAGAATCCTATACTGAAAAACTCGAAAATTCGGAAGTCACTAAAAAGCAGGAAACTATGCCTGAAATTTTCACAGAAAAAGATATCACTTTAACCGAATTTGTCACTGAAAAGCAAGAAGCTTCTTCTGAATTGTATACTGATAAACATGAAACTACGCCAGAGATGTTTACTGAAAATGCCATTATAACAGAGGATGTAGAGCACACTGCAACAGAAAAAATAGTGTCTTACGCTGAATCTACTCAACAACAAATTACAAAATTAGATGATATCGCTACAGAGACATACGACGAACAGAAACATCAGCCGTCACCTACAATATTCTTGGAATCATCTACAGGACCAACAACAGAAAAAGAATCTGATGAGGTAATACATGAACAAGAGACTACTGGTCCTCCTAAAGAAACTTATACTAGTGAACAAAAATTCGACGACAAATTTACTGAGGTTTCACCGTCAGCATCATCTATTCCTTTAGAAATAGCCACCACTGAAGCTAATGACCAAGATAAGGATGAAATATATGGAACACATGTTACAGATTCAAGTGACGTTATAAAACTACATGAAGTCCAAACAGATTCTCCGTATGTAACAAAGTCCAAAGAGCCAGAAACATATATCCCTGAAGAAGCCTATACAGAAAAGCAAGAAATATTTACGGAATCACCAGAAATACAAACAACATATTTAATTGACATAATTACACCTATAACTGAAAAGGCTACTCCTTCTATTACTGAAAGTAAAAAACCTGAACATACTGAAACTGAATCCACTATTACAGAATCTGCTGTGTCACACACAACAGTCTTTGATAAAATAAATCTGGAAGAGGAAGACGAACATAGTACTGCAGAATATCCATCAGAACCTGTTAATAACGCTTCAGAAGATCCTGAAACCTTTACTACGGAACAGCCTCCATATAGCAAAGAGCCTTCTTATGACCATGTAACAGGTACCAAAGAAACAGCTACAAATAAAATATTTGACGATATTACAGACAAACAAAATATTCCTACGGACAGTCCCACCATTGTTACTGATAAAGTAGACTACGGTACGACACCAAGTGAAACTGAACATGTTACGCAATCAGAAAAAGATCATGAGTCTACACAAATAATAGACGAACAAATTTCTCAGGAGACTCCAGATACCGAATCGAATAAAAAACCTGAACCCACGATAGAAAGCGAACAACAATATACTAAAACACCGGAAACAGTCACTGATAAACAGTACGATCACACATCTCAGGAAGAAAACCTAAAAGAAACGGATATGACTTTACCAAACAATTTAGAAACGTCTGCAACTGAACCTGCAGTCATAGATGAAAAACAAGAAATATTTACTCCAGGCGTTGATTCTATTGAACAAGATGGCGCTAATTTCTCAGAATCTCCAATTGATGAATTGGATGTTCTTTCAACTGCACTTCCTGAAATCTTTGAACAAAAACAAAGCAGTACTAGTGCGCCTCAAGATGAACCAACTACTTATGAGGCTATAATTAGTGAAAAAGTAGAAGAAAGTGCTACTCCGGCACAATCTTCGGAAACGACCACTGATGGAATCAAAGAAATTAGCACAAAACAACCTGAAAGCATAACTGTTTTAGAAGAAGATAAGAAACACACCATTCAGCCAGAAATACTCGATACCGAAACTGAAAAATCTACCTCTACACCGATTTTAGACAAACTTGATATCAATGAACAAACTAAAATACCACTAATTACAACTGATTCTGACCAAGAATTTAGTACTAAGGGTGAGACTGATACTGAATTTGACAAAGCAAGCACTTCTGCACCTGAAATACTTTCAACAAGATCAGACGAAACCTTTATTCCATCGAAAGATTCCGGAGACACTACACCAGACCTTTTAGTAACAAGAGAAGAATATAGTGACTTGACTACGACAGAAATTTCGAAACAAACAGATATAGATGATGTACACAAGGTCTATACAGAAGTAATCTCTAGTGAAAAAGATAGAGACTCTACAGAAGCTACTTTAATTCCTGTTTCGGAAGGAGAAGAATCACAACAGGAAACTGGTTATTTGTCTACTAACGATTATGCTCAACAATCCCCGTCAATTACAACTTCAGTTCCCTTCGTTACTGACAATCAACTTCCAGAAAAGCAGGAAACAGAATTACCAAAAGAAGTAGTAACTGAAAGCATTGAAAATGAAATAGTCACAGAAGCTGATGTAGTGACTCATTCTCCAAAATATCCAGTAACTGAAGGATTAGAGTTCCAAACTAAAGATATAAATGAGCCTGAAGCCATTACACAAGCACAAAGTATTGAGCTTGGACATGTTACAGAATTGCAGGGTGAAAAAGAGATTGTTACTACTACTCGAGTATCGACATTTGAACAAGATAAAGAGCAAACTGAATCTCCTATGTCACTTGTCACTGAAATAGGCGAAACGCATTCCGTTCAACCGCATGATATGCATACTTTGGAAAGTGAGCTGAGTTCTAGTAACACAGATAAAACAACAGAAGCCATACCTTCTTATATTCCTGAAGAGGAAAAACTGGTAACTGGCTTACCCGAGTCTACCAACGTAGAGCTGAACAAACCTACAGAATCTTCTCAACAACATATTCCAGATGTAGACTCAATTTCGAAAACACCATTAACTGAAGAAGATCATATCCTTGAAAAATCATCTACGACAGTGACATTTGAATATACTACTGTAAAACCTTCAGAGACCCTCGATGAAGAAAAACTGAATACTGAACGTAATGAATTAGATAAATCCACGAAATTCCCTGAATACCTGGTTCCAACAGCAGATACTGAACAAATGACTACACTTCTACCTTATCCAGCGGAAACGGAATCTGAAGCTCAAACAATTGATGAAGATTCTAATGACATAAGTCCAACTATCATAAGTACTGAAAAATCTATTACCAATGATGAACAAGAATACATTACAAAACAACCTGTGCCAGAGTCTTCCGGCATGCATGAATACGACTCAAGCACTCAACATAATATTTTAACCCAGGGAGATGTAACTACTGGACAACCTCAGGATGGTGCAGAATTTTCTACTGATGATTCTAAATTATTACCAGAGCCTGTGGAAGGAACAACTGAGGATACCAGAGTCACTGAAGATGAATCGTTACAAAAAGAACAAGATGCTAAAGTAACGACATCAGCAGTAGCAGAAGATGAGCACACACTAACTCCAAATGTATCCACTGAGAAACAACCAGAAATATTAGTATCAGGAGAAGAACAGACTCCTGAAAAACCCAAACCAATTGAACAGGAAAACAGCATAACCGAAGAACATACACCAATTTTGCCAATTTCTCCTGAAACAGAAGGTGAAGATACCACCACTTCTGATCAAAAGGAAGAAGTAACCGATATTCCGCAAGTATTTGATGCCGAAAAAGAAGTATCTACAATTCATGAACATGAATCTATGGCTGATGTACCTATTTCCCATGTGACTATTTCAGATAGTATAACAACCATTATTCCAATAAAAGAACAGGATACAAGTACAGATTCCATACCAACTAAATTACCTGAACAATTTAAGCCAGAAACACCCGAGGATTCATTTAATGATGAAATCACAACTGAGCTATCAGAAAAAATATTTACAGACGTACAAGAACTTGGCCAAAAACCTTCTGACATTACAGAAGAAATAGCTACATCTAAACCAGTTGAAAGCACTGCCTCTACAGTTCCTGAACTAAATGTAGACCTAGAACCGGATCATGAACTTCATGTTTCTCATACTACAGAGAGTGAGGCTCTTTTGGAAACTGACACAGTAACTTCTCAAGAGGATCTTAATAAACCGATTGTTACTGAAGCTGAATCACATACAACGGACTTGGAAGATATAGCTGTAAAACCCTTATATACCACCAATGAATACTTGCAAACTACTTTACCTGAATCACACGTTACGGAGAAAGCAGAAACAATTACTGATTCAAAAACTACGGATCTCGAAGGTACTCCAGTAGAAACAGCTCCCACTAGATCACCAGCGCAAGAAACTGAAACAGCAACAGATGAGAAATTCCTGGAATCTCAAACAAGTGAAACTCCAAACATACCTGAGGGCATTCCTCAAACTCTAGAACCAAAATATCCATCATCTGAAACCACACCATATCTAGTTGAATTGGAGGAACACACAAATAAAATTGAAGATGAGAGTTCGACAGTTATTCCTACTAAAGAACAAACTACATCACGGCCGGAAATGTTTGAAGGTGAGCGTGGTGATCAACCATTCGATATTACTACAGATAAAACTCAAGAAGAAGTCATCCATGTAGAGCAGACTACTAAAGACATATTGACTGAAACTGAACACAAATCAACAACATCTCAACAAGTAGAGACAACTGAGTATCCAAAAGCGACAGATTTAGACGAAGAAATTCCTCATAAAACCGAAGTTACTACTGAAGGTGCGTTATTAGTTCCGTCAGAAGTTCCAGTGGATACGTTGCCCAGCACTCAAATTACAGAAGATATTCATACAATATCTACTGACACCAAAGACGATTCGACACTACCACCGTCAACTAGCATTAGTTCAAGTGAACAGAGTAAATTAACAACTGAAAGCTCAGAAACTGAAACGATTACTGACAAAAAAGAGCTGATTTCAGGTAGTGAAAAAACTCAGGAACCTCAAGTGACACCTGAAATAAGTTCTCCAGAAGATGAATTAATTCCCGCAATTACAAAAGCAACAACTGCAAGCGCTCCTGCGGAAATAACGACATCTTCACCTGACGAACATGATAAATATATGCAACCGGAAGAGAAGCCAATCGAACCATATATACCTACTGCATCACCTGAACTACCTAAACCAGGAATCAGTGAAATGCAACCGACGGAAGAAATTTCACAACCAGATTTCCCTCCCAGTGGAACAACTGGATACGGACAAGAACCAGATTATGTTGAAGAAGATCAAGCCTTCGGACCAGGTACTTGTCGATATGGCGGCAAAGTATATGTATCAGCTCAACAAATCCCAAGAGATGACCCCTGTGATTTTTGCTTCTGCTTTAGAAGTGATATCATATGTTTGCAACAAAGCTGTCCTCCTCCAATTCACGGATGTCACGAAGAGCCCATACAAGGTTTCTGTTGCCCGCGGTACGAATGTCCAGTATCTATGGCCACGACTCTCAATGTCACGACTACTACAACTACTACAACCACGACTTTGCCACCCCACTTCCTGCCTCACGCATATAAGGGCGCAGCACAGAGAAGAGGTTGTCAAATAAAAGGACACACATACAAAGTTGGTGAAGTCGTTCGGGCATCATCGGGACCATGTTTACATTGCACATGCGGAGGAGATGGTCAAATGAAATGCGATCCTAAGGCATGTACTCCTGAACCAATGCTTCGACAAATGATTGCAGCCGCGGTCTCAGCAAAACGGCGGAGATGAAATACCTCTTATTATTCACCAGCAAACTTGAGAATATCACAAGGATAGCACACCTATGTGATAAATAATCATTTTTATGTATTCTTCTATGCACAAGAATAATGCTCAAATTTCGCGATGGAGTAGTTTAAGATTTCGTGTCATATGTAGTAATTGATATTAATAATAATTTACTTCTCACAAAGTATCGTGGCACGCACAACTCATTGTCAATGGATTAATTATTATGACTGTGATTAAAATATATTATGTATAATTTTCTAAATCAGATTTACAGTTGTGAGTCTTTAATTAAGGCTTATTAGTAATTATCACTTTTTACAAAAGTCAGTGCCAAACGATAGTCCTAGGTGGTAAACGAAAGTTCGTTAATGAGCGAGTAATAATTTTTACATAGCGACCAAAGCGGAGCTCAAAATTTTATAAACATTTTTAATTTTAATAAAACTATTAGCTTCGTGGGTCCCGTTAGATCGCCGAAATCTTGACCATTTACATATAAACTTAAATGATTTACCGATATAAGTTTAGTCAATTCTTTGTTTTTACACGATGTTACAATAAGTGTCTAGTATCGTGTAAATATGAAGTAAGTCTTAAGGATCCCTGATGTTGTAAATGCCTTACTTAATTTGTAATAATTTATATATTTTAGGTGTATAGTACTTAAGCCATGTTTTGAGACCAGTGACTATTTTAATTTAGAAATAAAAGGTCCCTCAAATCGAACTCGAAAAGTGTCAGTCGATGCGCCACTGTAAGCTAAGCCTTGGCCGACGCTTTTCCTTCTTTCTCGTCTTACAGAAAGCGACATTTGACATCTTGTTTTCTCTAATTCGTGAAAGCTAAATAACTAGCACTTACTTAATAAAGTTTAAGCATTTTGTGAAGAACTTTTACAATATGACAAAAGATAAAAGAGATAATGTAGGATCTTTTATAACTTTTGATATAAAAGTGCTAGAAAACATGTCAGTAATCGAAACAGATCGAGATGGGTACGAAAGATCTAAATAAAGACTATTGTGATCGTCTCGACCGGATAGACGAAAGCGAGCGATTGCATTAATTCGTACCAACCTTCTTCTGTATAGGTATGCAAGTTGTAGTTATATTTTCTTATTTATTAAATTTTATAGCAATAGTGATCCATATTTCTTTAAACCACTAGTGATTTATTGATATATTATTTCGAACAGTTGAACACTATACATATGCAGTAAACACAAAATACTATGTCAATTAAATTATGATATTTTATCGGTTTATTTGTACCCCTGAACATACATGCTATCATCAAGCTGCCTGTACAACTGTGCAAAGGAGATTTAAATAAAATATTTCAAATAAGCATTTTTTTATTATTCCCCTCTTGTAAGTGATAATAAATATTTAATCCAAATAGAATTGTTAAATTTATCAGAATCAAACCTCAATAGTTCTGTTCAATTTTATCACGTCACAAACTACTTTATGTCAAAGAATCCACGGAATTGTAAATACGGAACCTGAACATCCAAATAAATATTCTAGCTTCACTTAGCACTTCTGCTTTTATTAGAGCAAGAACTTTC